>CAEFZX010007142.1:0-90508 GCA_903066825.1 Alfaro cultratus
ATATATATATATATATAACCAATCCAAGCAAGATATCCTCCTTATAGATGCTGAGTGGCACGTGTCGCCCGGAACACTGTGATCATTGGTGCAGGTCCGCCTGTAAGAACCTGCTTTGTTCTGCCTGAAGTACCGCTCCTTCGGACCCCGTCTGTCGGACTCGGACTGAAAAGGCGCCCCCCAACCTCACCCCCCATACCCCCTGCAGGACCTCGACGTAAAGCATCGCGACATTTCCTTCCACTTCACTGGAGCAGCGCGCGGTTATGCCCGAGATGACCGAAAGGCGAGCTGAAGATCATTGCAAGCAGCTTCTAAACGAAAGATGATGACACACAGCATAAAGTCAGAGAGAGAGAGCAAGAGAGAGAGAGAAAACTACCCACTGCCTTTTTGAGTTCATCAATTAGCCCTTTGCCACAGATACCATTAACTTAATGAACCGTTTCTGTAAGGAGAATATTACTTCCCTCTTCCCAAATTAATGAGGCCGCTAATTGTCCTAATTTGCGTCTGAAACCCAAGCATTAAGCTTTCTCTCTGTGCTCACCAGAACCACCTCCGTAGCTTCGGGTGTGAGAGGATAATTACAGACTATGGACTGTTTCCAACATCAAGAGGCTCTCTGTTGCTGGCGCACGATTGTGTAAAATAATCCACACCGTCTTTTGTAAGGAAATTAAAGGATCTTTAATTAAATAAAACGATAGTTGACATAGAAACTTCCACTAAGACTCATCCACTTTACATTATTACCGAAGCATCCGAAAGGTTGTGGCGGTAGCAATCCTGTTGATAGAAAATCATATTCTTTTTTTTTAACTAAACCAAAAAAGAAGAAGGTATTTTTGGTTTAACGTTTCACTTATTTATCACAATTATTACACTTTATTGACCTGTGTTTCGCAAATAAGGCCAATAAATACCAGTATTACTGGAATAATAATGTAATAATATTATGCAACAATGAGCCAAGGTTTAGGTTACTAATTTTCCATCTTTCAGTAAGATAAAAAATTAGTCACTTGTCACAATATTAAAGACAAAATTTGACTGTTCTTGTGTGGAGCTAACAAAAAATAAACTTAGCATGAATTCATCTTTAAATTGGACAAGTCCTTTAGGCTTGTCTTAAATCAAGCCTAAAAGACGAGAGCACATTTGGGGCCCTTGTGGCTCCCCAGGGAGTTCACTGAGTGGGTTTGAGTGCGTCCCCTGAGAAATATCAAGACTGTTTGGTTTGCTTGGCACATCACCCGCCACGCTGTGTTTAATAAGTATGATTGCTATTAAAATAACCAGGCCATGTGCAGTGCCTTGTAGAAGAATTTATATGGGTTTTTTGGGGGGGGGTGTCCACATTTTGCCACAAAATAACAAACTTCACTGCATTTAATTGGAATTGTATGTGAAAAAGTAGCATAAAGAGGCACATAAGTGGAACATAAAGAATACATGCTTTCTTTCTTCTTTTTTTTTTTAAATGGACATTTGAAAAGTGTGTAATACACCTAAATTAAATCCAGTGCAACCAATTATTTTCAGCAGTCACCTAATTAGTGAATGGAGTCCACCTGTCGGTATATTAACCTCAGTGAAAACACACCTGTTCCCTGGCGGCCTTAGGGACTTTTAGAACATATTAGTTATGATATGAGAACAAACTGAACTTCTTATCTGCTGTGCAAAAGCTCTTATGTGAGACGCTGCACATCAGCCTGGACACACCATCTCCACAGAGACACATGGTAGTGGAGGTGATTGTTATGTAGCAGGGACAAAAGAAAATACAAAACGCAGAAAAAGATGGTACTGTTCAGATCAAAGATTTTTTAAGTATTTGAACGTCCTAGTCAAAGTCTAGGCCTGCATACATTTGAGAATGTCTGGTAAGACATGAATCCTTCCCCTTCAGACATTTTTTTTTTTGTTTGTCTTTAAATAAAATACACGAATCTCAAAACGGTGAAATCTAAAAAAAAAAAATTCTAAACATTTTTTACTTCTATGATTGCCGCTATTGGTCAGACGTTTTTAACAGCAATGAACTCTTTTGGGTTCAAGTCCAAGCTACCTATGCTAAATCCAGCAGCTCCGGTGGTTAGCCGAACAGCAGCCATGGGGACATTGTGTCGACACAAGTGGGTGCTGCTGTTCTTGGCTGATTAAGGTTTGAATAATGGTTAAGGCTCAGGAAACAAAGCGCCTGGACTGATGCCAGGTTCCATCACTAACATCGTGGGCCAGAGGCAGTCATCTGCAGATCTCTGGTTGCCAGGCCGGTGACAAGTTGTGTGCAGCCATTGGCGGTAAACGGATGTTGTGAAATTTGCTGAGGGAAATTTGTCCAACCAGGTTGGACTAACCGTATTGGACGAGTCTCATCGGTGCAGTACCTGGTTGAAGCTGAATTCAGTGGAGCTGGTTAACTCTTTCTGCAGAGAGTCGGAAAAAATCTAAAAAATGATTACTAGTGAAAATGATGATTTTAGAAGTTATGTGTTTGAGGCTATTTGGCATTTCCGTCACAAACTGTGTTTGTGTTGGTGGCATCAGTCATCAGATTCAACTTCTATTGTTATATTTATATAATGTTTATGCATAAATTTTATTTAATCGGACTGAAAAGCAATTTAAGGACATAAAGTAATAGATAACTTATATTTTAACTTTACATATATTTATACAATTGTAAAACATAATTTGGGCTTATAAGCAAGAATATCTAATATTAAATATATTTATTTATTAGTCATGATATTTATTTTTTATTTGCTTGCTTGGCTGAGTAAAATTTAACAGATATTTTATTGAGATGACAACATTCAAATTTAAAATAAATAAAATAACTTTGTTAAAACTTACAATTATTTTAAAAATCATATTTATTTATTATTTTTGCTACATTGTTTCTGCTGACATACGTATGTAGCTACTGGTTATTTAATAATTTCACTAAAGACATTAATATATTTCAATGTAACTGGAAATAAACTTGGGCCAAGATTATTTTTTAAAATAGATTAATATTATAATCTATTTATATATTAAAATCTATACTTTATCTATGTATAGTTACTGCCCATAGGATGTCCTGTCTTCTAATACCTTGTAGTTGTGAAGCCTGTGACTTCACAACTAACTAACCTGTGACTAACCTGAAGTGAGTTAACATGGAGTCCATCCTATCTACCACATCTCAGTGTAAAGTAAAGGCCCCCAGCAGGAGCCACAGGGCGCTTCAGAGGGTCAGTAGAAGTTGACCTCAGCAATGTTCCTCACACCTCCTCGGCCTGCGCTGCCACTCCTCCGCTCCCGCCCTGCACCAGATGGGAAGTGCAGCCGCATTTTTAAAGCCTGCACGCAGGGTTACAGGCTGTTGTGCTGGCAGTGATGCCGAAGGAATGAAATATTCATGCAGGCCCCCAAATAATACAAAAAAAAAAAAAAACCTGAATGGACTCCCCGGGAGAAGAACGTGCCGATTTATTCAACTAAGACCAGGCCTCATTAAACTGCTGGCGGCGAGGCAGGTCACGGTGATTTTCACTAACACTGCCCGACCCCGACTGTCTCTCTCACACAGAACTACACAAACACCAACTCCACACACTTCAACAAGGGTTGGGGGGTGAAAAGGGCTGAATATAAAGCGTGTCCAAGTCACCATCGCCGGTGTACATGATCTCAAGGTCTCCCAGCGGGACAGGTCTGCGCTGGTGCTGAAGCTGCTCCTCTGCAGTAATTGACGCCCTAATGAGTGATTAGCTTCGGAGCGCCGTGGGCAGCATATGGGAGACGTGGGTGACACTGTGTCCACCAGAGGTGCGTGGCTTGTGAGGGGCGCCAGGGGACACCAGCTGATAGGCACAGGGCCGGAGCCAACTTACTAAAACTGAAATTTGTAGCCTAATCAATCATCCTTCACAGGAAAACAACATCTTCATTTTGGCAACAACTATAACAGGAACCTGGTTATTTAATGGTGTAACTACCTCTTTTATGAATGTTTTCATCCTGCTCTTAAATGATTCATAAATCGCCTTGAGACAACTTATCAGTTATCATGGTTTCGCTGTATAGACAGGTGTGTCTCAGCCTTGTCTCCCACCTGTTCGTTTTATTATTCTTCTGCAAATAATCAGGGAAAGATTGGCCTTTTTTTTTTTTTTTTTACTGTTTGTTTGAGCTTGCATTTATTTTCCAGATCTGCCTTTCACTCTCTCAGAGATCAGAGCCAATAGTTAGCTTTATGTTCAGAAAAATACTCCATTTAATTTTACCATGGCTGGTGATGGTTCATGGTTAATCCAGAAAGGATTGCTGTTCACTACACACCAACATTCAATGTGTAGCGTATCTTCTGTCAATTCAATAAGATTATTTTAACATTGTAAGAAGGATTTTTTGGGTGGTATTAAACATTAGTCATTAAATGGATTTACACTCTTATCAAGGATTTTATATTGTAAAGGTAATGTTGATTAAAGGTTGAATTATACCAACTTTAGCACTTTATTTTGATTGCAAATCCTCAAAGAAGGTTTAAGAATTTAACAGAAGAAGAAATTTACTTACTTCCCAGTCATTGTGTGTTGTTACCAGCAGTAAAAATGAAAAGCTGGTAGGATTTTGTGGCTTGTATTATATTTGAAAAATTGCCATAAGATTTGTGATTGAAAAGGTTTCTCTGCTGCACAAAAAATTGGAGTTTGGATCCAGATTAAGGTAGTTTAGCAGCACCTCTAATGATAAAGTCAAACTTACTAGCAACTTGAGCTTCTTAAACATCTTTAGCTGTTCTTGTCAGGGAAAATATTTTCATGCCATCCTGACAGAATAGATTTCTTGACAGATAGGCTGAATAATTAAGCAATATTTACTATTTACTATTTAAAAATACAAGTCAAACTGGAGACATTTGATTTGACTCGCTCTTTCTCTGGTGATTCTTCTGGAGATATTACAATAGAGTTAGGGGCTTTAGATTCTCCCGTTCATTTATTCTTGACTTGAAGCAAGGGCAAAAACACTGGAGATATGTTCATATCAGAATTCTCTTGAGACTTCAGTGCAAAAATATAAGCAAGATGTAACAATTTGTTATAATGCAACTCTGTCGACAATGCAGATTTTAAAGTTGGTTTGAGTTTAACATACTTATTTGAGAACTTTTAGCAAAATTTCTACTGAGAATGTTGATTAAGCTCCATCAAAATAAACTGCTAGACCAAATGTACTGGTTGAATTATAACAGCTTGTTTCATCGGTGTATTTAAATGTAGATCTTGTTTCAGTTCAAGCTCAAAAGGCGTTGTGCATAACGTTGAGTCTTGGCAAGCACACTTGTAAAATGACCTGCAATTATCCATTAAAGTTGTGTTTGCGAAGTTTACTTTCGTTCCAGTAAGAGAGATGTTACACCCTTTTCTTCCTTTATCCAAACTTTCTAGAGCTCCAGTGCCATCCACGCTCCTGAATGATTAATACCCCCAACTCCCCTCATGTGGAAGGATAACAACAAGGTCGTGATTGAGTTACAAAGCACAATAGGAGAGAAAAAGTCAAGCTTTGTCTGATTGTTCTTTGACAGGGTCAGAGGCTGCTCTCTCCTGAGACAGCAGGGCTGTCACTGGGCAGGGAGTGACAGCAAGGTGACTGAGGGGAGGCTCTATAAATTGGCGGCGCCGAGCAAACCTCTCCAAAGACGCGGAGAATCCCGTGCGCAATTCCACTGCACTGCACGAGCGCAGGCTGTCACTGATGATGACCGCAAAAGCAGAGCTTCCGGGCTGGCCAGAGTACCCCGAGGACTTCTCCCTGCTTCAACAGAAAAACCTGGTCCACCTTAACTCCAAAACGTGGATTTCCTCAACTTCGGTCCGTGGCTTTTCACGGAGGGAAGAGCACGACGCCGCAGAGGCTGGGATTTCACTGGAGAAACTCGGGTCAGTGGGTAGACTCCACGAGAGCGCGTCCTCAGAGACAGGCCATGCGAGGGCATCCGATGGAGACAAGGGGAGCGGCTTGGGGCCTCAGAGACACCGGCGCGTCGCAGCCAACGCCAGGGAGCGCAGGCGGATGCACGGTCTGAACAAAGCCTTTGACGAACTGAGGAGCGTCATTCCGTCGCTGGAAAACGAGAAGAAGTTATCTAAGTACGACACCCTACAGATGGCGCAGATTTACATCACTGAGCTGTCCGAGCTGCTGGCCGGCGTGGTTCAGCAGGAGTCCAGGGGCCCTCGCTCAGGGTCAGAGAAGACTTCCAGGAGGAACTTGATTCACTCGATCCGGCCAGACGCGGCTGCGCAGCCAGCCATGCTGCTGACTGGAGAGGAACAGCAACAGCAGCAGCGAGACCAATCCATCAACCACCTGATCATACTCGGGCCTTCATCTGTGATGGAGTCCAACACGTCAGAAGCGTCCTCCAGCAGCAGTGATGGTGAATCCTCGAATCTCAGCGACACGGAGGACAGTCAGACTGGGAGACAGTGACAGAGAAGCAGTTTATTTCTAACTGGTTCCCAGATGTTCACATGGCAGCGTGGCAGAGCTCCTGTTTACTCTCTAATAGATTAGATGTTGCACTGCTGGATTTCAAAAGTGAAGAAAACTCATTCATTTCTCAGAGATCCTGACTTGGTTTCCTCTTGATGAACTAAAAGAGGCCTTCATCTGCACTTTAAGGTCCTGAACAATAACTTGTGGCATTTCCCAGAGTCAGTGGTTGGATCCTAGCTTTTATTTCGAAATAAAGCAAGTATTTTTCTATTTAAGAGTAGCTAATCTGTATTTTATGAGGGATGTTTTGTTTTTGCTACAATAAAGATATAATGAATTAATGGGTGTGCATTTTAATTTATTTATGTATCACTTCCAGCGATATGTGTACAATTCATACCAAAGCACAATGATTAATTATGCTGCAAAATAGTTGATTTATAAGTATACTCTCCATGTAAAATAAAATAAGAAGACAATGTGTGTTTAGGTTAGAGTAAACACACTACATTGCAATGATATTCACGCTTATTAGCTAAGTTTTCACAAATGATACCACATTATAACCAAAAACCTAAATCTATTTTTAATGGGCCTTTTTGTAAAAGAACAACACGAAGAAGAACATGACAGTGCAGCAGCAATGATCAATTGTGTTAAATCATTTTTAGTTGCCTGCGACTCTTGTCCTTGGCTGCCTCTGTCCTGCAACTTTTGGATGCATCCCCCACTCCAGCACACCTCAATCAAATGAAGAGGTAATGACCAAACTTTTCTAAAACTTGCTGACATGCTATTTGATTCAGGTTTGTTGGAGAAGGGTTGCATCTAAAAGTTGCAGGCCAGTGGCACTCGACGGCTGGAGTGCAAAGAGAGCTAAACTCAAATCCGTGACAAGCTTTTATCCTTTTCATTCAGAAAAAAAAATTGAAAACCATGCAACCTTTTCCTTTCATTTCACAATTTCGAAAGGAAATTGTGAAACAAAGGAAGGAAATTTGTGTTGGTCATATCCCAATAAATTACATTGAAGTTTCTAGTTTGTCATGATAATTGACAAAATATTAGAGAGCTCAGCACTGTATCAGCTAGAGGTTTTATTTTTAAACAGCTGCTTTCTGCTTCACCTGGTCAAGAAAAATGGCTTTAAAAGGTACAACGCTTCTCTGATGCCCAAGCTGCAAAGAAAAAAAACGATTATCACATTTTGCTGTTGCAAAACAGCAAAAAAAAAAAAAGTCCAGTTCCAGATCCATTTTCAAAGCAGAAAGACATACAAACATCTGCAAGCACCAGAAGCCTGACAGCAGGCGCCCAGTGGAAGGGATTTTAGAGCTGTAAAGAAACTAATTATGGCGCGTGACAGTTCATCATGTTTGAAACGGCTCTTCCCAGCGAGTCTGTGAGCTAACAGCCCACTGTAAAACGTGGGGCTGCCTGCTCAATAGGGAAGAGGAGGCTGGAACTTCGCCAGGTCCTTAGAAATGATTTCTGCCAGCCTGTGTTTGAAACTGCCGGGGGTCTCAGATGGGACGGTGGAGCTGATGGCCTCCTCCGGGTCGTCCGTGTCGTCCGCTGCCTGTGCGTTGTATCCCGCACATTCGTAGGCATCTGCAGGGTGGAGATGCAGGCTTTGTGGTAGTGCTGAGGCAAAGTGATCTGCTTCGGTGAGGGTAAGAGAAGAGGGCTCATTTGAATAATGGAGGTCGGAGGAGGAGTAGCTTTTGGTCTCACTGTACATGTACTGAAATTCACCAATCTCAGTTTTTCTCATCGGTGGAGGCGTGGTCTTCCTCAAGTTGTAATAAATGCTGTCCTTTGTGTCGCTATCCTCATCTACAGCTTCAAGGGAATGACACCAATCATCCTCACCCTCGGTTTCCTCTTCCTTCTCCTCCTCCTCCTCCTCCTCCTCCTCTTTGCTTTCCTCTCCCACCTCCTCTTTGCTGCAGGAGAGATAAGGCTGGATAAGACACAGATGCCTCATACTCTCCTCGGAGGGGAGATTACACATAGAGTATTGGCTGACAGAACTGTCCTCCTTGTCATGATGAACCCGCACAAGACTGTAGATTGGAGAAGCGTCGGCCTGGCCGACCGTGGCTGGAAGGCCAACAGAGGACGCGTCAAATGATGACCTTTTTTTGACACCCTGTTTCTTCTGCAGCGAACACAGCCTCGCTATAGCCTGGAAGATCTGGGGACCCTCACAGGTCAGGAAGGTGAACACTCCCTCTCCCGAATCACAGCGACGGCCTGCTTCGATGCAGAAGCCCCCCTGCAATCACAATCAAACCAGAGAACAATTCATATTTAGCATATTTTTACGAACACATGAGCCATGTAAAATTATCCATACATCTTGGAAGGGGTAACATCGTGTCACGTTACAACCACAATCTTCACTGTTTGGTGTTGGGATTTTGTGTAGTCAACACAAAGCAGCTAATAACTGCAAAGTGAAGTGTAATAAAGCATTTTTAAATAAAAGAAATCTAAAAAGTGTTACCTGCAATTGTAAGCAGCCCCATTTACTCTGATTGCATTTTTTTTCCAGTTTTCCAATTCCAATTTCCCTTTGGGATGAATAAAGTATTTTTGAATTTTTAATTGAATTGGTCAGCATAAAATACAATAAAAGCAAAAAATTAAAATAAAATAAAATAGAGTCCAGCTGTGTTTCAGTTTAATTCCAGCTCTTCTGTAAAGGCATCAGTGGTTTGCAAGACAACATTAGTGAACCAAAATTACAGCCAGTATAAAAGATGTATTGTTTGCCTCAAACCTTTTAACAAGTTCTAGTCAGAGAAGACTCTACTGGTGTGATAAAAAGGCCCAGTCAAAGTCTAGACTAATTGGGAATCTTTCACGTGACTTGAACAGTGATGTTCAAAGATGTTCTCCATATAAATTATATGGGCTTGAGTTATTTTTGTGCAAAGCTAGTAGAAACATACCCCAAAAGATTTGCAGGTATAATTGCAATTAAAAAGTATTGATTGGGAGAGAGGGGAGTATTCACATGCGTTTCATTCAATCTTTATATAACTAGGTAAGCTACTAATAAGATTCTTATTTACAATAACTACCTGACAAGGGGGCTGCACAGTTGGTAGCACTATTGCCTTGCAGCAAGAAGGTCCTGGGTTCGATTCCCGGCCCGGGGACTTTCTGCACAGAGTTTGCATGTTCTCCCTGTGCATGCATGGGTTCTCTCTGGGTACTCTGGCTTCCTCCCACAGTCCAAAAACTGGTCTTAATTGGTCTTTCTAAATTCTCCCTAGGTGTTAGTGTGTGTGTATGGTTGTTTGTCCTGTCTGTCTCTGTACACAACTCATATAAATGACATGTGCGATAATCTATGATAAAATCTCTCTTTAGGCATTAAGATGAATTAATGAGGTTCACGACAACTTTACCTCCACTTGTCCAAACTTGCGCAGGAGTCTGTACGGCCAGCTGTAGATGACTCCACCTGTGTTGACATCGAGGAGCTCCAAGGCCTCACTGTCTGTGAACACCACATACTCCCCGGCCAGTTTGCACCTCTTAGCTGCATCCGTGCCCAGAACCTTCACTTTGTACTGGTCAGGAGGAAGTGTCGGCTCTACGCGTTAGAAAACAACCCAGCAGGGAGATTAGGACCGAGCAAATCCAAGAAACTTTTTAGAGCAGCTCTTGAGAAGCGGAGTGTCATTAAAGGAAACAAGCGCACACCACATTTTCAAACAGACAGTCTGATTTAAAATTACTTGCACTCTGCTAATCTCTCCATGCATTTGAGCTACCCGGGTGACATGGGAATGTAATCCGTTCGGAAATGAAAGGAAATGCATTTTCATAAGCCTGAACTTGCTGATGCCAAAGCATTCAAGCTTTAACGCCTGAACAAATGAGCACACTTAGCTGCTTCTGGCGAATAACGCGAGTTTCAGCAGATGCTTAGAATTTATTGTATTTCGACATACCGTCTGGTCGTCTTACATTTATTTAGTAAGTGATAACTAATTTGACACTAACCATCAAGGTATTTATACTGCATTACAGTAAAGACATGGTGAGAGCTAGACTTTCCAGTGTTTGTAAAAAAAAGTACCTGTTTATCTAAGCAAGAGTTCAATCTTTCAAAAAAGAGACTACTGAAGAGTTTTTAATGTTAAATGAAAATAATCAGTTTTATGATTTTGATGATGATATTGTACTGTACTTGGGGGTAAACAGTTTGTGCAGCAGACTAAAGATAAAGGAGAAGGTGTTTTACACTTGCATCAGTGTTTACAATAAGAGGTGTTGCGCTTCTTGTTGCTCAGTTCAACTTCTTGGGATGTTTTTAGCTCATATGCAAATTGGAAGGGAAACCACCATCTTATTTCGTTATTTCCTTTCCAACCAAAAGAAAACACATTCTCTTTAAATTCCTATGTACGTTTTAGGTCACAGGGGTGATCAAGTCCAGTCCTCGAGAGCTACCATCCCGCAACTTTTTGAAGCATCCTTACTCCAGCAGACCGGGATCAGCTCTAAACAGGCCTGTTAACTAGCCACTCATTTGATTCAGGTGTGTTGAAGCAGGGATGCATCTTAAAGGTGCAGGATGGTAGCTCTCGAGGACTGGACTTGAGCACCCTCGTTTTAGGACTTAAGAAACTATCTGGTTTGAGGTGTGGAAAAAACGTCCAGCAGCTTCAAAAGAGTCATAATTTATGAAACTAAGAGAAAGGTAATGGAGGGGAGGGGAGAAAAAAAGGTCTGCATGAAAAGCTCCACCCCATGATTCAGTATCTTTGGTAACAGTAACTTGAAATAGTTGTTTCCTGTGCAATTTTCTCAGTCACTCACATCACTGAGGATGGATTTCAGCCAACTCTTCTGTACAGCTACTTCAGTTCATTGGGGTTTCAATTTGTTTGAGCCCTTGACTTTAAGTAGGCCACTGCAATGCCTTTATGTTTTTCTTTTGGGCATACTCTGCTGCAGATTTGTTGATGCGTCTAGGATTTCCATCCTGTTACATAGTAGCATTTGAAACAAGCTTTAGCTGTCAGACAGAAAGGGTTTCATTTCTCTCTTGTAAGGGAGAAATTTCCTACACCAAAGTATTTAAAATAAAAGGCAAGATGATATTTTAGACTTTCTTGTTTATCCTGAGCAAAAATTAAGAATTACTCTTTGCTCTACCGTTTTATTTTCTGAATAAAGCACATCTTCCAGCTTTTCAGCAGTAGTACCACATAGCAATACATCGACAAGTAGCAGAAACAGTGCAGTGTTCTCATCCTACTGGATGAATGTTACAAATGATGGGAATTACCGCTTTTCCAAGACGAGTAAAGGTCATTATCCTCCATGGTAGGGCCATTCCCTCCCTCAAAATCCCCTTTCTCTGAGTCTCCAGGATCCCTCTGTAAACACGGTGGCACAGTAAACATTACACAGAGTAAACGCCTCCCTCTTATCACTGCTTTTTATGACTTCAGAGTGGTAAGATGCAAGCAAGAACATGGCTTGTGCAAGCACAAGAATTGGAGAAGTGGCTGGAGTTCCAGATAATGTTTCAACTTCCCCATGTTCTTATCATGTCTGGCTGTGGGGAAGGTTTCTGAGCATTTTTCCCAAATTAAAACACCGATATGAAGTGAAAGTCGGGCAGCTGCGGGGGACGTAATGAGGGGAAGCGTGATACCTGGAAGGCAAGAATGCAGAGGGCACTGATCCAGTCCTGGCTCTCCATGGAGGCGAAGGTGTAGGTGTGGTGTGTGGTGTTCAGGTAGAAGGCCGTGCAGTGAGCCGGGCACGACTCCTTGGCAGCAGGGGTGACACTCAGACAGTCGATTAACCGCACAACCTTTTTCTCTTGTGTTTTCTGTCGACCGGCCTTTAGCTGCTCACTGCTGGACATAGAGCGGAACTCCAGCCGACCCACACCCATGGAGCTGGGTTTGAAAAGCACCATCCAGATTTTCCGCCATGTTCTCTGACAAGAAAAGAAAGGAGACTCTTTTTTTATGGGAGACAGATTTTGAAAGTGAAATGCAATGACCCCCTGTTAGAATTTCAGATTCTTAAACTTCAAATTCTGAAACCATTAACGTGAGATACATCATGTATCATGTATCATCATTACCATTTCAACATTCCACATCTGAACTTTTTTTGCTCACTCTTCTGAAAAAGAATCCCAAATCTCTCAGATTGTGTGGACATCTCTTGTCCACAGTGATCAAGTCATCTCGTGTATTTGCTCTTGGATTTAGTTCCATTCTAAAACTTGCATCCTTTTTTATTTTATTTTATTTTATTTTATTTTATTTGCTGAAAATGTCTATTGTTGCTGATTTAAATGTTTGCCTGGACTCACAGTGATGCAGCAAATGAAGCCTCTCTTCACTGGCTAGTAAATAAAACTGTTTATGAATTCACCCAGGTCAATTTTCAGAAGAGAGATAAGCCCAGATCATGATGCTGCCATCACCATTTTTCACAGAGGTTATGATCTACTGTTTGGTGATGCACAATGCTTTTTGCAGCCCTTCTTCTGATCTGTATCTTCTAGTGATATTGTCATGCAGTGAAGTTTATTTTTAGTTTTTTTTAATCGTTTGTAACCTCTCTGCAGAGTTAAGTAAAGGATGCACACAAACAAAAGCTCAGGAAACTCTGGCATGTGTGAACTCAAGAAAATTCAAAGTTGAAATAAATTAAAAAATCATTTTGCCTAAGAAGGTGTGCACACTTCTAGAAGATTTGATAGTCATATTACTATATTACTGACAAGTATATTTATTTCAGTAACTCCATACATTACGGAGATTAAATACACGAATTGATGATTTTAAGGCTTTTAATTCTGATAGTTATGAGGATTTTCCTTTAACAAATTAAAACACATTAATGACCAGAATTTCATCAGACTAACATGAAAAATACTTTCGATTCGGAAATGTGGACTTAATGAAGGCTATGCTCAATGCCTTATTTAAAGTTATTTTTCAAATAATCTGACAAGCAGTCTCATCCGAATCAATACTATAATTTATTGAGTATGATCGCACATCACATCAAACGTGGAAATTTTTTTAATTCTTTCTTAAGTCTGGGAAACAGGATTTCAACAGGGCTGTGTAAACTTTTATTGGCCACAGTATCTGTTTAAAACTACGTGTGCGTCCCCATCCAGCATGATGCTGTGGGAATAAGTTTCTAAGCAGGCATGGGGGAAGTCGGTGAGTGTTAATGGAAAGATGGATGAAGCTAAATTCTAAAAAATAAAATAGAATTACACGAACATTTTCCAAATCTTTTTGTAATTGTTGTTTAAGACTGAGCTCAATCCCAGAGTGTGTGATTGGATGTGTGTGAGGTGACAGAAGGTGTGTTTGCACTGTTCGTACAGGAAGCGTGATTAATAGGTAAAACTCCTGTTCTTGTTCTAACACAGCTTGATAATCCTCATCGCATTCACAGAGCTGAAGTGAAAAATAAAGTCAAAAGTTTACAGTATTGTTTCTGTTACTCAGGAGCAAAGACCAGAAGAGCGAGGGCCTCACTTCTCTTTTCGCCACCCATTATCAACATCAACTTACACCTCTGGTCTACCACCTGAAACTGATTTTAGGAACCAAATTCAAACATCTGTAGCCTTTTTTTGTATTATAGTTTGTTCAGTCTTACATTTGCTAAATAAGTCTTATTTGAGTTAGTTTGGATTTTGTGTTGTCTCATGGTTGATGAAATTATACCAAATTTCTGACATTGCCGTGAGGACTCACACACTGCAGAAAGCAGAAGTGACCGAACATAGTAGAAGGGGTCAAGAAAAGAAGGTGTCAAAGTTTATCTAAAAGCATCAGTTTTTAGAAGGCAGAACATTATTTCCTCACTGCAACTTCTGGAAAGCCAAATTTATACCTTGCAAAATAATACCAGAAAAACTTCCTCTCTGCTAATAATCTCTGATTAAGCTATCAGACCACTTTAATAAGCTTTTAGTTGCTTTTGGTGCCATAATCCGGTTAGATTTAATTAATAGTGACAGTCCTTTACTTTTCAGACCTTAAGGTTTTTCCAAAGCAATGAACATTTTCACTTACTCCCAAAGAAACAGCAAGTTCCAAGTTTTTAAAGCAAAACACTGATCTGAGAAAACCTACATTTGAATTGTAGTAAGACAAACATATACTGCTTTTCTTCTAAGTTATCTGTTCAGTTATCCTGTATCTATATTCGTCTTTTCTTGTTTGTTTTTAAATCAACCAAAAGTAAGTTCAGTCAGGTCTTTAGAAGAACTCGGTATCATACTAGAAACAACTGCAGCAAATTAAACTCTGACATAAAATAAGCAAGTTGGCCAGCTAGAAGGACTGGTCCGATTTAGATTTAAGCTTACGTGCAGAACCGGGAAGGGAATGATTTGCAAAGATTTTTGATTAGAAATTTCCAAGAACCATAGAAACAGGCCCAACGCTTAACAAATGCTGCACAGCACAGTCAGAGGAGATGTTCTTCACTCTGATATGGTTAAAAAATTTTATGCTTGATGTTTGAACAGGCATAGACAATGGATGACTGGAACAGGAGTGTTTTCTTCATTTGGTTCCATCTGGTTAGGATAAAAAAAGTATATATATTCTTTTATATAATTCTTACGACTTGTATAGTGTGAGAGGCTCTCACACTATGCACCACATGTTATGAATCTTTTTTTCCACTGGTGTACTGGAGCACTATACTGTGAAAACCACAAACGCAGTGTAGCTTCAGACAACAGTTGCCACTAATATCGTTCTCTGAGCCATCAAGTGTGACAATAACGCACAATTTGTGATCATTTGATGCAATAAAAATAATTTTATTTTATTAAAAAGTAACAATTTAATCTACCAAACGCATGAGAGAAATGCAAGATAAAAGTTGGAGCATTAGCTGCAACTAAAGATCCAGATTTGCTCGTTTACAATAAAATTACTTTTTCCCTGTTAAAAGGTTCATTGCTTTACTGATTAAAGACAATTATTTTTAGAGAAACTTGTAAATCCAGGGAGATTTTTTTTTAAGTTGCTTGATTTATTTCTGTGAATTGCTTTAAGTATTATTTTCATTCTTACTTTTCAGTTGCTTTACATTTCAAAATACTGCAATTATTGTCATTATTTCACTCCTGTGGCTTGGTTTTCTGTGCAAGTATTTTAAACTTTTGTCTGAAAAATAAAAGCTCCTGACAAGTTTGAGTTCACCAAACCTTTAAAAATCTAAAGATCGTATGAAATAAATATTTTAAGGCTGCATAAAATAAAAAAAATCCCATAACATTTCAAAATGATTTCATAACTTCACTGTTTAAGCTTCAGATACAGACTTTGTGCATAAAAATGCCCTTTAAAGTAAAACTCCGGTCATATTTCAGTCCGTTTTCTCATCAATAGAAAAGTTTAGAGCGATGCACGCTCCCGCGACAGGACATGCAATTCTTGGCAGGCATGCGTTTCTCGGCATAACACCGAAAAATGTATTATGCTAGCATAATACATAGACAGCACTGTGGTACATGTCCATAGCTTTGAGGTGTATTCTATATACCTTGCTGTTTCCCTACAGCTTAAAACTATCAGATATTTAGATCTTCTAGACCTGAAGGAACCTCAAAATGATGTCTTCTACATCCCACAGTTGAAACCCTCTTCTATTTCACCCCCCCAAAAGGCGATCCTTTCCACAAAGTGTGGCCTATGCACTGAATGATCACTACAAGATGACGCCACGCCTGAAACTAGTTTAGGACGGCCAAGGTGTACTGCTTGGTCTGGTGGAACAGGGAGAATTTTCTCCCGGATGCAGATTTGTTCATACTAACATTTTCACCTGACTTTGCCTCATTGATGAAATGACCAAATGAGGTCAAAGGTCACTCGGCACATTGAGACTATGACATCTGCTGGATGTGGCATTGAATCTTTATGTATCTAAAATATTTCTGAACTCTCTATTAACCATTCTTTGTTATAATAGGTTATGTATGTCATGATTTTTCTTATTTTTTTAATATGTATAAATAGGCCATATTTGTGTAATTTAGACTATGCAGTTTTCCACTGGCAACAATTGTTGCAGAGTATAAAACCTACATTTTCACTAACATAACCAACATAAAATGTAATAATTCATAAATATAATGTGTTAGGGAGGTCCAAGGATTGAAATGCATGTACTTATTTTGCAGGAAAGAAATTGGGAATAAACTGGTTAAGTACAGTAATGAAGCATTTGTACTTCGTTACTTCCCACCACTGAAAAAGACACATCTCACATTTGCCAAAAAGCAGAAACAGAACAAATTTGAAAGATGGGGGGAACTGGGTTTTTTTCTTGGCACTGCAGACATGTAAATAAATACACAATCCTGTATGTGGGTGTTGAATTCTGAATTTACTGAACTTGGTGCACTATTTTCATGTGGCTGTAACAGTTATTTTTAAACTTCATTTTGCACGTCTATTTATTACGATTGAGTAAGCTGAAATGAAACTTACAACGCTGACTTCTGCTTCTGTAGAAACACCAAGTGTTATTTTATCGGAAAAAAAAAATCACACGGGTAAACATGAGTTTTCACATCAGCCCACTGTTACTGCAGAAGAGTGACGGAGAACATTTTGCTGCCTTGAACTAGTGACATGTAGTAAATCAAATGTAATCTAGTTGGAAAAACTTTGCAATATTTGGAGAAGTATATCTATACTTGAGGGAATTAACCTGATAGCACTATTGACATCTATATTATTTTTTAAATAATCTTAAAAAGTACGTTGTGCCGTGTAAGGTACTGTAACACAAATGCCAATACTGTGAAAGCGTTCTTATGCAGCAGCACTATGTACGTTTAAACTTTTTCTACCTTTTATAAGAACTGGACACTCAATTGCTGCATTTCAGCTGAGCGATAAAACGTAGGCAGAGTATTTCTCATTCTTTATCGCGATAAAAGATTCAACTTACTTTTCCAAACTTGGCCCCTTGAAGATGCAGCATCCCCTCTTTGAAAATGACCTCCATGCTCGTACGCTTTGGCTGAAGACTGTTCACACGTTAACAGCAGTTGTTGCGATGTGGCAAAAACTGACAAGTGATGAGGTTAAAATTAGGCCTCCTCTACCACAAGTTTGACTTTTTCCTTGACGTCATGAACTGCTGTCATCCTGCCGTCGACCAGTGTCCCTGGTTAAAGGAAGAGTTAAAAATCATCATCTGCAACCTGTTACAAAAGAAAGGACACACACGTTGTGTGTGCTGCTGTTTTCTTGAGTCAAACTTCCCTTTGAATTCTTTTGCAACCACGTCAACTTCCTCATAGAAAAACTCACGACACTTCTTCAATTTTGTACATAATACAAAAAGATCATATAAAATATAAAGATTTTATTTACAGTTCAGATGATACTGGCAGTATTAAAAAAAAAACAAAACATTCACAGCAAGTAACTTAAGAGGAAAAGAAGCAAACAATCACTTTTGTCTAACAGACCTAGAGAAGGATGATAAAATAAACTTCCTCAATTCAGAGACATTACATGTAAGTTTCCACAGAAATATTTTCACCTCCATCAGGACAACTTGCATTCTTGTTAAAAAACGAAACAAAAGTAGCATTTAAAAGTCCATCGAGCTATGAGCCAGGTAGTCTTTCCGACCGATGTTGGTGACCTGCTTGGTCTGCATGGCCTCCAGCTTGGGACAGTCGGTAATACGATGGCCGAGACCACCGCAGAACGTGCATCCCCTCTCCCCTGGGAAGACACAGCAGCAGGACGTGTTAGAATAAACCCGCTAATGCTGCACGGCGGGGTGAGGTGATATGGGTTCAGGAATGTCACAACAAAGTGGCTCACCTCCGATGTCCAGCATGGTCTCATCGCCCGTCTGGAGCACCTGGAGGACTGGGGGAACCTTCTGTTTGGCTTCAACCAGCAGAGCTTTCAGGTCCATCAGCACAGACTCGTCTGTTAGGAGAGACGAGACGAATGCTGCTGAGTTCAACCGTGAAGAGGCCAGCTAAAGTCACAAGTTCTTGTCCCCTGAAGTCTAGCTGGTTTCACCCTGCAGTTAACTTTTATCAGCTCTTCCATGTTGGTCATTACCAGATTTATTTGACAAGAGTCAAATAAATCTATCTTTGTACTATATATAAATACAGTATTTGGAGCATTTGTACTTTATTTGAGAAGCATTTTTTAGATGCTTATTCCTCCACCATATTGCTCTAATACTCATTACTTCTGTTGACTGCGTTTGAGTAGTTTGCGTCTATTTGTTCCACTAAAGCATGAACATACAAATCTAACTTTAAAATAGAGCCAACTTACAGGAACTAGCCAGCTGGTATTTTGCATTTGGTGAATGCCATTTGAGTTTACTTTAGGAGCTTCATTTTCTAAAATAGCTTGTGGTGAACAGATTTACTTCGTTTACCATCATCAAGCATTTCCTCACAGATAATGTACAGAAAATAGTCGCTTGGTTCTGCAGAGTTGGGTGGTTTTTAATGTCTGGATCCAGTTGCCACTGGAGGACTAACGTCCTAAGACAGATGAAGATTTGGTCAGGATGATTCTACAGCACTTTCATTAGGCGTTGTCACTGTATCTTGTTTACAATTTGTCACTTTTTCAAGTTGCAGTGACATTGTAGCACTGAAGTTTACATAGACCGAATAAAAGCATAGGAGCATGTTTTTTTCTTACCGTCTGACTCTGAAGTTAAATAAGGCTTGTTTTAGCTCAGAATGACCAGATCTACTTTTATTTACTAACGGCCACAATAGTGAAAAAAAGAATGTGTCAGATTTATTTACCGATGTCTTTAAAATCAGAAGTTAACATACAGAAAGATTACCATTTCTTTAAGCAACAAGAGAAAGCCCCAAAGACAATGTCATGGATTTGGAAATTTCTGGTTCATCCTTGGGAATCATTTCCAGATGCTTCCAGGTGTTGCGTTCATTCGTTCAGTGTTATATGCAAGTACAGACGTGGTGGGAACGTCCAACCATCACACCGCTTTGGGTTTGCTCCAAAATGTGCAAATTGACCCCGAAATCAAAGCCAAAAACCTTGTGAAGATGCTAGCTGAACCTGGTAAGACAGTTTCATTCTCCGCAGTGAAATGTGTTCTGTACAGACATGGACTGAAAGGCCACTTAGTGAGGAAGAAGACTTTACTTCAAAAGAAACATAAAAAGCCGGACTGCAGTTTGCCGATGGACACAGGGACATTTTAGAGACATGCCCTGTGATCCGTTGACACTAAAGTGGAAGTGTTTGCGTCCAGAAGAAAAAACAGGGGGATTGTTTGTACCATTCTCACTGTGAATTATGTTGTGGGGCCGTTTTGCTGCAGAAAGAACTGAATTTCATAAAAAAGATGACATTATGAAGAAAGACCATTATGTGGCAATTAATTAAAGTGACAACTACATACATCATCCAGGAAGTTAAAACTCGGGTGCAGATTCATCTTCCAAATGAACAACAACACTGAGCAAACAAACAAAAGTGGCTAAATGTCAACAAAGGCAATGTTTTGACATGGCCACCACAAAGTCCTGATCTAAAGTCCTATGGAGAAGTTGTGGGCAGATCTGAAAAGGCATGTGGGAGTGAGGCGGCCTACAAAATGGACTCAGTTACACCAGAGAGGGAAGAAAACTCCAAAGGTTTGACCCAAGTCAGATAGTTCAAAGGCAACACTGCCAAACATTTTAAACACCTGACTTTAAAGACATTAATACATCTCTGACACTTTCGCTCTCATTTTTGTGACATTTAGCAAATAGAAACAATTTGCTAAATAACATTACGCAGCAGTGAAAATCTATCAAGCAGAGTGAAAGTTATATTTTGCTTTCAAAATATTAAAGGTTTTGAAACTTCTTTGCTAAAGTGTCTGACACAAATACAAAGTGTGATTCTGCAGGTGGTGAAGTTTAATGCAGAGGAATCCTGGAAGAAAACCTATTAGAGGCAACAAAACACTTGAAACAGCTACATTTTACTCCTCTACAGTAAAGATGGGGGGACAACAGATATTTGCAATATCTGCAGCAAAGTAAAAGAAAAAGAACAACTTTGAGGACAAATAAGTTGGATTAAAAAAAAGTAATGTTTCCTCACCACAGCCCTTATTGATGAACGTTGTGGCAATACCAGTCTTGCCTGATCGTCCAGTTCTTCCTATTCTGTGGACTAAAACAACAAAAATGTGATAGAGAGGCATTAGAGAAGTCCACAACCAACTACATAATGTGACAATCTGGTGTAGTTAGATTTATATATCAACATATATTCTCTTTACCATAGTTTTCTATCTCCTCAGGCATGTCGTAGTTCACTACATGCTGAATAGCTGGAAAATCGAGACCTTTTGATGCAACGTCTGTGGCAACTAAAACGTCTTTCTTCCCTTCTTTGAACGCTTCTATGGCTTTAGTTCTTTCTTCCTGATCTGCAAAAAGAGTCAAAAAATAAAACCTTAGTTTATACACCTGACTAGTGACTGTTCACAGAACCTTGTGACATTTGCGAGAAGGGCGACATCTGCTGGTATTAATGAGGAAATGCAAGCAGATTTTAGAAGAAAATCTCATGCAGGGTTAAAGACTCCTTCGTTCACTGTTTTTGTCTCCTAATAGCTTTGCATAGTAGCGTCAACATAATTCTGCATACCTTTTCCTCCATGTATGGCTACCGCCTCCACTCCCTTAAGCAACAAATACTCATGGATGGCGTCTACGTCAGCCTTTTTTTCAGCAAATATCAACACCTGTCAAAACAAACAGTGACTTTACATATATTCACTCATTTTGTCAGGATGTTTGCACAGTAAATTGAGATTCTTACTGGAGGCGGGGTTTTCTGGAGGCACTCCAGCAGGTACACCATCTTGGCCTCCTCTTTGACATATTCCACTTCCTGCATTAGAAAAAAAATAAGCTCATGAAAATCTTCAAGATGAAATCTATGAGAAGATTTGAGAAGCTTTACAGTGATACAGAAAAACGTACCTGGATTACATCCAAGCTTGCAGCTCCGGCTCTGCCCACGTTAATAGTGACGGGTTTGACCAGAGCACTCTTAGCAAAGTTCTGGATCTTCTTCGGCATAGTAGCACTGAAAAGTAGGGTCTGCCTTTGTCCCTAGAAAACACGGACAAAAAACACATATACACACACACACAAAATCGTGAAGGCTGTTTTTATTTTACAGATGGAGAAAATAGTCTGCATCAACAGACTGAGTGCAGCAGCTGGAACACACACCATGGCCAATTCTAGATGATTAACTTCACTTCCTCTGAGAGCTTTAGGAGTGTGAGAAAAATTACAACTTAGCAATGAAACGCAAAGGAAAAAAAATCTGGAAAAATCCAGAATGAAAACACAATTTAGGAAAAACAAAGTTTATTCCAGAGAACTGTCACCAGAAAGCACGTAGATGTATCTACATAAAAAAAAAAAATCCAAAAATACTTCTATTCAGTGACTAAAATATACAATAAGACACCCAGATCACTGATCAGAGGAACATGAAAATTGGAACAATTGCACTGTGATGTGTGTATTGTAAAACAAACAGTCCAGATTTGACCACTTGCTTACATAAATTACACTTGCCCACACTTCAAGATGTCCTAAAATGATCTTTTAGCTCGAGCCAAAACAGTCATTTTTTCCCACACAGCTGGTGTTCTGGAATCTTCAAAATGTGACTGGTATAATGATCAAGATAAGGATCATTAAAAAAGGCTTTGTCTGAGAGTCTGTCAATATATCAAGTATTTCATAAATAACTTAAAAAACCAGGAAGCACTTATGATACATCCAGAAAGTATTTACAGCAATTAACTTTTTCCATGTTTTGTTATGTTCCAGTCTTATTTCAATTTGTACTAAATTAATTTCTTTCCTCGAAATTCTACTACATTAGGCCACAATATCCATTTAACTTTTCTATTCCACAAAACACCTTTCCTTGTAATCATTTAGGAGCCCAAATCCAGTCCTCGAAAACTACTGTCCTGCAACTTTTAGACATACTATGTCCAACACAGTTGAATAAAATGACTGAATTCCCTCCTCAGCAGCCATTTGTCCTAGTGGAGGCCTGGCAACGAGCCATTCATTTAATTCAGGTGTATTTGAGAATGGTTGCATCTGAAAGTTGCAGGAAAGTGGTTCTCAGGGACCAACCCTGGACACCCCTGATAACAACATGTTGATGGTCAATTCCCCAGCATTGCTTATTTACACCACAAGTGCCTCACCTTAAAATAGGAAAATATGGTCCGGATGTCTTCTTCAAACCCCATGTCAATCATCCTGTCTGCTTCATCCAGAGCCAAGTAGCGGCAAATGTCAAGACTGACCATCTTCTTTTGTAGCAGGTCCATCAATCTTCCAGGGGTGGCGACCATCATGTGGACGCCACTGAAAACATTATGACAAAAAAATCCTCAAATACAGGTAGCTACTCTGCTTTTTGACATTACACTTTGTGACACGGTTCATAGAAACCCCTTCTTGAGTATCTGTGTTTGTCTCAGAATGACGTAGCTGAACACTTCCAAATGGCACAGTGAACACATTTTTCACCGCTGAACAAGCCAATCAATCTTACTTACTGTTTCACCACCTCCATCTGCTCCTTGACAGACATTCCTCCGATGCAGAGGGCTGTGCGCATCTGAGGAGCTCCTTCCTCTTCCAGCAGCTTGCAGTAATACTCTATAATGCCATGAGTCTGCCTCGCCAACTCTCGCTGGGGGTTGGGGGGAAGGTTGCAGATGTTTTATTGTATGACAAGTAAAAGATTTTCCATTGCTTATGTAATTGAGGTTTAAAACTGAAAAAAAAAATATGAAGGGACTAAGATGTGCAGCAAATTTTGGTCTGAACAAATCAGAGTAGTAGAGATGCATTGTTAAAGCACTTTGAAATGCCTTGCTGATGAAATGTGCAATATAACTAAAATTTGATTGATTTTGATTCAGGCTTTTCCTAATTGATTCAGATATCTTTCTTTTCCAGGTGTTTTAGCTGTTGATTACAATTACAACTTTTCAAAGTAACTTTTCTTTTTTGAAAGCATGCGGTTCTTTCACATAAATATCAGAAAAATATAACCAGTTAAAGTACCACAATATTTTTACAATATAAACTCTGAAATTATACCTAACAATTATTTAGACTCAACACATTCATATTCTGTTATTGCTGAATAATTTCTACTCACATTTATAATGGACAAAATTATAAAAGTTATCAATTTCCATTATTATTTTACTTCCATTCAACTTCATTTGTCTGCGACAATACAATGGCACATTTTCACTGAAATTATTTTTTAATAGCCAATTTGCCAAAATTTGGTTTATTAAGTACAAATAAAAAACATTTTTGAAGTCATATAATCAACCGGTGTTTGTCAAGTAAAACGTCAAATATTTCTCTTGCTTCTTCAAGAAAAAAGAAAAAAAAGAGTCTGGCATGTCTTACTGAGGGACAGATGATGAGTCCATATGGTCCCTCTCTCTTGAAAAATGGCAAACGTTTCTCCTGCTCAAGGGCAAACATGATGATTGGCAGAGTGAAGACCAAAGTCTTTCCTGATCCCGTGAAGGCGATGCCAATCATGTCTCGACCTGATAGACTACACACAAGCAATGTCAGTTCATAAACAGTTTTACATGCATTAAATCCTAACAGAAATCATCACATCACTTACACCGTGGGGATTCCTTGTATCTGAATTGGGGTTGGATGAACAATCCCCTTCTTTTTTAAACCTTTTAGAATTGCTGCAAATGTAAAAACAGAAATATGTTAACAGGAGAGACACAAAACCACAGAATGCAGTTTTAACGTGTGAGGTGTCGAGTGGTGTCACCTGGCGGAAACTTCATCTCCCTGAAGCTTTTGATGGGAGCAGGGATGCCTTCTCCGTCCACCAGGATGTGGAATTTCTTCCTGACTCGCTCATGTCTTGTGTTTGGCATATTTAGGATGTATCGTGGTGCCTTCCAGCTACGAATGAATATAAATCAGTTAAATGAGCCCTCACCACCAAAATAATGAAGTCCAACAAACACAAAAAAAGCCTCATTATGTAAAGCTTCACCTTGTTTTAATTGGGTCATCATATATGATTCCTTTGGCCATTTCCTTTACAGACATCAGAGCTAGAAGAAAAGATTTCAGTTTGTGCAATTAGTTCTGTCATCTACACGTTTCTCAATTTCACTACTGAATTACTCTGACTTCTGAGGGTCTTGGTTGTGTTAATGTACCTCTGCCCTCAGCCACGCTTTCCAGAATCTTCTCTTCCTCCTTCAGCTGTTTCTCTTTTGCAGACTCCTTACGGGCTGCATACACAGACAAGTAAAAACTGTTACAGATCCCTTAAAGTAAAGACAGACAATAGAGACAAGTGTTGTTACATGGAGAAGCTCTGCTCTGAACCTTCTGCTTTCTCTTTGAGGTGTTGATGTTGGTCGAGGAGACTAACATTGGAGCGTGGACCAAGGCCCTCCTCTTCATCCCTTTGTTCCTCTCCGCTATCCTTCTGCTCGTCACCTACGGCCTTTCCACGCAGCCGTAGCATCTTCTGGAGCTGTAAACATTCAAAAAGCTTGACTACATACTAACTTAAAGTACAACTGCACAACATAAAGTTAAGTAACTCAAAATATTAAAAGACTAACAAACCCTTAATATTCATTTACCCGACTTTGACAAAGAAAATGATTTTTTTCCCCCATGATTCAGATTATTACAATAATAATGAAGTAAAAAGATGAAAATTATTGGTGTGTGGTTTCATAGTGGAATTAGTATAAGGGGGGTGGGAAGGATTTATTAAATATTAAGAAAAAAGGTTAAAGTAAATTCATTTGGTCACGTGGAACAAGAACCTAAACATTAAATTTGCAGACAGACTTGTCATTTCTTTGTTTCGTCACATTACTAATGCAAGATAACTCACCATTTGTTGTTTCCTAATTTTGACTGGAACATATGGGACATAATCATCATCCTCCGATCCTTCTGAGCCAGACTTTTCTTCAGCTCCATGTGATCTCTGGAAAAAGCAAATGACAAATGCCATGATAATTCAAAAATAAAATTCTGAGAAAAATTTGTAGAAGTGCACTGTGGCTGAATGATTCATTTCAGAAATTTAATTTCATATTAGCGTGGTATAGACAAATCGTTCGTAATGCCCCTCATTTTTGTAATTAAACCTGGTACTACGGACATCAACCATCAAGCCTCCAAGAAATGCTCTCTGACACAGATACGCATTTCAGTTTTAAATTTCACCACCGTATTTACATTAAAATAGAAGCAGACACTGATAATCGTATAGCCTAGAAGCCAAAATTGCATACATAGCACGGCTAGCTCACTTTGTAAGGCCCCTGTTGTGACATAGTTTAGTTTTAATACCTGCACCATATTACAAAAATGTATTTTTAAACTTTCTGCGTGATTTTTATTTACATTTAAATGTACTATCTTATGTGAAATTATGCTAGACCTTTACTGATATTGAAAAACCTGTTAGCATTTTCATATTAGCTTTCCTTAGCTAGCTTCACCCGTTTATCACCCGTAATTTGATCTTAACTTACCTTTAGAGTCCGATTTTCGGTCTCCATTTTATTTAATATTTACGTAACCTTACTCTGTATATATTATAAGTTAGCTACAGATCATAATACAACAACTTAATTCAATATATCAACTCCTCCTGTTTATACAACAGAAGCTACAAGTGTACGGAAAGCCAGGAGGGTCAGATCAACCGGAGCCACATCTTCCAAACAGGCGATACAGCGGTACGGAAAGAGGTATGAGCCAAATTTTAAAAAAAGATGAATACCACACCTGATTTTGTCAAAACTGTATTGTTTTAATCTTTCCGAACGAAAGATTTTTTTTTCACAGTATCAAAAGTGAATTAAAAAAAGAAACAAGCCAACATACACTTGGCTGTTATTGTATAGTATAAATCTACATTCGAAACATTAAGGTAACCTTTTCTAGTTGAGTATAACCTGGAAAGCATCAGAGATGTTACATTAAAAACAGAATTTCAGCACAGATTTAAAATAATAATAATAAAAAAATCATCCATCTTCATGAAAGCCATCAGGCAAAAACATTGATACCGGTGAAAAGCCAAAGGCTTGTGTCCTAAAGGTCTGTTTCTATTATTTTTGCCAAGAAAACACTTGGGAGGAGGGCGTCAAGTTAACAGTACAGGTCAGAGCATTATGGATGAAAAATGAAGCTCACACATATACACAAACAACCCTCAGGAAGGTAAGAAAAAGACTCGAAAGGGCCAAAAATATTCACTCAATATGTACAAGCATATAAATTAACTGCAACAAACAATGTGTTTCCAACGTTGGAGTGAACATTGCACAGTGCGCTGCCAAGCAGGGGCTGAAATAGCAGTTTAGAGAATAAGCACTTCATGGCAAAGGGGTTTCTTCAACACATAGTCTCAGAGTGTATTGGATATCGTAGTTCTTCATAACTAACACCAAAGAGGGACCGACACTGAAGCAACGCAATTTTCCAATACAAGATAGGAGCAAAGAGTTTAGTTCCTTTTTTATCATGCACAGGGATGCATCTGCAGGGGGGGCTGATAGAAATCACATTTATCATGCATCCCATAGGCCAAATGTAAAAAAACAAACAAAATTTAATAAGTGACAACATGAATATTATTAGTGTTGCTCTCATATCTATTGTTTTAAAAAACATGCTGTATTATTTTTTTCAATTTCATAACAAGAAAGTCTAGCAGGTAGGTCAAGTGAAAGGTAGATTGTTGATCGGAATCAAGTGTAGGAACAAGTATCCAATTCAGTGCCAGGACTGACTTCAGTCTCTTTGAGACTAAAAGCAGCACATCCTGTTATAACTGTAACTTAGGATGGTAGCTGTGTTTTCTTAATATTAGTTCAAAATATTATATTGTGCTCCATTCTGACAACTGTACATTATTAGCATATTTGGATTAGACTGCAGGTTGTGATGGATGATGAGCACCAATTCCATTTGACTTCATTGTAATTCATCAGTTTAACAACGTTAAAATTTCGCAGATTTGTGATAAAACCATTTATTTCATGTAATTGTTTACATACTACATACGTAAGCACATGGATGCAGTTGAATCAACAGACTTTTCTCCGTTTCTGTATCACTCATTCAGTTCATGTTGCAATCATAGCAAAAGAGTAGAGTTGGCCTTGAGAACGGCAAGTGGCTTCACAGCCACGAGTCGCTTTTCAGTCTTTTTAGTGAAGAGCAAGATTTTAAAACCAGGGTCCCTTGGCTTTATCAGGAGAAGAAAACTGGGAATGAGAGAAGGGCTCAGGCCAAACCGGGCTCTGCTAAGAGAGTTTGTGATGTGAAGAATTTTTTTCTCCCCCTCTGAATTTCTTCCAAGTTATTGAGCTGCATTGGAAGGAACCTTTTTGAGGCTGAAGTTGGACCAGTTCACTGCTACTTTCTGGCGAGTTTGCTTTGCTGAATCAAGACAGAACCTATGAGAAGCAAAGATAAAAAAACAAGAAGTGAAAAAAAAACTGGATTAGTGATACAAATAAGGTTAACACTGTCAGATAGGAACAGAGAAATCAGCAGATGTTCATCTCGAACAGCCTCTAAGGGTTACTAGATGGATCAAAAACCGGATATTTTTCTGATAACTTTAGTAAGAGCTACCAATTAATCCAAACAACACTTTTCCATGCTTATTGACTGAAGAAGACTCAAATGTAACTTTTTACCAGAACCACTGAGATCTTCAAAATGAAGTTAGAAAATCACAGAAATGTACAGTGGTGTGAAAAAGTGTTTGTCTCCATTATGATTTCCTGTTTTTGCATGTTTGTCACACTTCAGCGTGTTTCAGAACATTCAATGAAGTTGTTAATTATTAAGGGAGAAAAAAAATCCAAGAACTGTATGTCCCTGTGTGAAAAGCTACTCTTTAAATAGATAACAGGAAGGCTCAACATAGTAAAACAGACATGTTGGGTTTTATTCATTTACCTTTTGCTCAACATACCACTGTTGAATTGAAAATAGGACAACCTTTTAGAAATCTCAGAGTTAAAGGTTTACAACCCCTTCCCAATTTTTTTATTTATTTATGCTAACTCTGCCAATTGCTAATATAGAATAGTAAATGGCCTTTACTTGTGTAGTGATTTAGCTAGTCCAGAGGACTCCAAGCACTTTACACTACATTCAGTCAGGAAGAAAATATTTTCAATACTGTTCATTTATGTTGTTTTTTCGTAAAGAAAAAAATGACAAAGGGCAAGAATTAGCATTGGCAGCTCAAAGCTTTATAAAATACAAGCTCAAAATTCTGATTAGTGCATATATAGGTTGAACTAAAACACGATTTTTTTTTTTTAAACAGCTGTATTGTGATTACCTTTTAAAGTATTCAACTTCCCGATCAATCTCATCCATTTCTGTGGGATCCACATCTTTAGGGAGAAATACATCATCTGAAGAAGTGACATAAAGATGCAACATTAGATGGGATGACTCAAATTCAGCATAATGTGGTAAATACAAAGCCGTTGCCCCCGTACCAATAGCACTGTTGGACTTTTCTCCCTTATTCTTGTTCTTCTTATTTTTCCCCTTGGGTTGTTGCTGTGGAGGCCCATTTGGAGGAACGGAGGTGGGAGCTTTGCTCTCTGATTCCTGCTCAGATCGACCTCCTCGGGTCTCCATGTCAGTTTTCCCCCTTGGTGCACCCACAAGGCCGTTTGCTCCATTTGATACATGTTTGGACGACCTCCCCTCCTCAGTTTTCTTAGGCCCGTTCCTCTGGTTGTCTGCTGGCTGCTGAGGCTGTTTGCTCCCAGCCTTTGAGCCGTGAGATGCCGTGTCTTTAGACTCATTGGTTTTCTGTGCTTCGTTCCCAGAGGCAGCTTTGGTTGGTTTGATAGAGTTTTGCTCCAATACTGACTGCTCCTGTTTTAGCTTTTTATTCTTCTTCGACTTTGCGCTGACGTTTCCAGTGCTCTTGGGATCAGGAGCATCGTCCTTTGATTTTGCTGTCGCTTGGGCTGGCACCTGTGGCAAACTGTCAGATCCAGCGGAAGTGCATCTTTCTGGGGAGCGAACTCTAGCAAGCTTTGAGAGACTGCTTGTAGTGTGCAACCGCTGGGTGTCCTTTGAAGCAGCACTGACACCTGATGGGGTGTTGGCAGCAGCGTTGGGAGAAGAGGACATATTCGTGTCCTCCCATCCGTTAACCAGGTCCAGGTGGCTCTTAAAGCTTCCCAGCGAGAGGGGAGAGAGGTCCAGGTCTATCTGCTGCATGTCAGAGGAACCGTTGAGATGGGACAGCAGGTGGTTTCCCTCCAATGTAGCCGCCTTCTTGGGAAAGTCATTGACGTCCAGATTGAGGTCGTACATGCTGAACGAGGCCCGGATCGAGTCTTTGATGGTGTTCTTGATCTCTTCCAGTCGACTTGTGAGAAAACTGTTGACTCGCTCAAGTTCCAGCTGAGGCCAGTCAAGCAGCCGACTGGTTTCAGGGCCATCGGGGATGGGCTCGTCTACGGGCTCCTCAGGCAAACCGGACTGGGGTTCACTGCCAGCAGAACCCGTGTTAACCTGCTGAGCTTTTTCCTGCATCATAAGAGGAACAGGTTCAGGAGCAAACTTAAGTACAAACACATACACAATTTAGAACTTCGTTAGAGATGCACTCATCTACAAGAATGTCATATTGATCCTGGTTTTTTGATTATTTATTGGACTTGTTTAATGTTGTGGTGGCAACATTAAAACATTAAATTTGAAAACAAAATTGAGATGCACAAGTTTGAATTTATTGTTGGTTAAAACTATATTAGTTATGATGTTCAAGAACAATACAAGAGCCAATGTGATTTCATTTTATCACAGGTTTGAAGATGCTGGTTCACCAGTGTACATGTCCAGTTAAACATAAACATAGGTTGGAAACGACTTGTCCAAAAAGAAGCATCTGCTCCAAAGCAGACACCTTCAAGCTCAAATGCATTTTGCAGGCAAAACTATATTGAGCACAAAATTTATCTTTTTTGGCCAAGATCACAAGAAGTATGTTTGGTGGAGTCAACTTAAGTATTATCAGTCCTAGGATCACTGTACCAGAAGTCAAGCATGGTTGAAGCTCGTAAAAATGTCCTTGAAGTTCAATTTTATAATCTTATGGCCAGAACTGTCCCAAATCACGGTTAATCTTGTTTTTTACTATGACAAAATTAAATCTGAAGTTACAAATATGCTCACAATTGACTTGACCTTTTATTGCCGGACAAAGATTTGAGCTTTAAGTTTTAAAAGAAATCATATCTATTTGTTTTGTTTAAAATTCACAGTTAAGAAAAATGATTTGTGAGAAGTTTAGCAACTTTTTCAAAGGTCAACACACCTTTTTCTTTTGTTTGTGTCGAGCCCTCTTGGCAGCCTTGGCACTGTTGACTGGTTTAGGCTCCGAGCTGTTTATGAAGTCCAGCAGCTCATCCACGTCTCTGTTGTCAATGGCACCGACTGCAGCCAGATCTGCATCCTGACGCTGAGGCAGCTCTTCTTTACGTCGCGTTAGACGTGAGCGAAGCTTCTCACGGATCTCAGCGTAGTTTCTGCTGGTTGGTGCAGCTGGAGGCTGTAAGATGTTAAACATGTTTAAATATGACGCAGGTTTGGAAGAGCAAATGTTTTCCATTTCTTGCTTTCTATCTTAAAGAAAAGAAAAAGAAATATACCGCATTGTGTCCAAAGAACTCGCAGTAGCAGCAGTCACAGTATTTTCCGTCCTTTTGATTGGTTGAAGAGGAGGCACAGGAGCTCCTCTCAGAGCTGCTGTCTTCATCCTCACCTTCTTCCAGCTCAGACGATGGGTGGCACAATGTCCCATTTGTCACTTTGTGCCCTTTACATGCCTGATCCCTGCAAAAGACCCCCCCAAAAATAAATTTTTACTTTCAATAAATACATAAATTTTCTATTTCCACAAAAGCAGAGACACCAGTTCTAACCTGCAGGCTCCAGCCGTCAGATGCCCTACATTTGAAGCGGCCACAGTTCCAGGGTTGTGTCCGTTACAAGAGTGGTTACAGCCCATTAGAGACGTTCCTAGTTTGCTGTGTTGTGTGTTTACCGCAGGAATGTGGGAGTTTTTGCATGAACTGGGTTTATGAACCGATGTTGGGCTGTCTGGACTTGGGGAGTTGAGTTTGGCTGTGGGGTTGTGGAGGTTTGGTACCAGCGGGGAGAAAGAAGTCTGGGCCGCCACGCCAGTGCCGCAGGACGAGGTGACGTGGCCGTGCTGTCCGGAGTTTGGCTTTGGGGGCAGGAGGGAGGAATGCTGGGAGGAGAGACCGGTGGGACTGTTGGGCGGTACCGACAAGTCTGCATGTTGATGGTGGTCACTGGGATGAAAGGCTTCCCCTGGACAACAACACACATTAAAAATAAGCTCTAGGTTATATACAATGATCGACTGCGGGAATTACAAATGAGCAATTCCTGTATGCACAGCCTTCAAAAAATTACATTTACATTTACATTTTTTATGTCGCTACAACGGATATGTTTTTTCATGTCATGTAACTTGGGAAGACAAAATAGTGATAGAATTACATTTGCTTAAGATAGTGGTAAATTAAACTCTGTTTTCTTTTTTTTAATAAAAAATACTTAAGAATGTATTTTTATTCTGATTGCTTTCGTTTAAGAAAACACCAATAGCTTTTTCTTTAAAGCCCTTTTAATTACCCTGTGCATGAATAAAGTCAGAAATTGAAAACTGGCAACAAAATATGTCACCGGTACGTTACTACTTTTAATAAGACTACTGACCCAAGCTAAACAAAACAAAATACCTGGTGGCGTTGGTCGACGGCACATGGTCTTGAAGTGCTTGGGAGTGGTCTTACAGAGGTCTGCTGAGGTAGACTGGGAGTTCCCAGCAGAGGATCCACTGGAATTCTGGGATGACGGGTGACTGTAGGGACAGACTTTAGGACTTGAGGTTTTTGCCGATTTTCCAGGTGCTTCGTGAAGCCCCCGTTTTTCGTGACAGGCTGTTAGCCCTGTAAATAGAAACATGTTTAAAATATCTCAGATAACAGAGGGCTTAATAGCTGTTCATTTCCATCGTTCACACCGATCAACATATAGAAACAGTAATAAGCATCGGACCTTTTGGTGTAATTGAACCATCAATATCAGTAAAAAGCATGTAGAAGTCATTCAGGATTAGAGTTTGTTTTGTGAAATTGTCTCTTTTCTTTGAGGGGATGTTTAACTATCCAACTATAACTAATTATTGTTGCTCCTACTAAAAAACAACAAGCTGACAAGTATGTTTTGACACTTTTTGGTCCAGCTTGCAAATCTCTTTGAATTACATTTTAAAGTGTTGACCTACTCATAACTGATGTAGAAAGACATTGACATATCTTGTTCCTTTCTTATTTATGTTGTTCCATTGGTGTTGTGTCAGTGCTTTGCTTATTATTCACTAAACAATTAAACCTTTCAAGAATGACATGCGACTTCATGATGCATACAAGCATAATTTGACTACTTTCACTTTCCACGTTTAAGCCTCAATCTTACATTACCAATTCAAATTTTCTTTCCAGATCAGAGCTACAGGAACTCTGGTGCATTTAAGGTAAACTCTACAACAAAGTCTCAATGAAGTCTTAAATAGAACTATTTTTAACCAATATGAATAATAAACTAAACTTGATTGCATTGTTTGAAAACAAGGATCAATTGCAAAGTATGCAGTTGACTTGAAATCTAATTGAATTGAATATAAAAAAGACCCTAACAATTACATTCATGGTTTTTTTTTTCTATTTCTAGTCTTTTTTTTTCTTCCATTGATTATATTTCTAATTTGTTCTATTCAACACTAATGTTTACTTTTTAGGAAACTACCTGCTCTACTCTTTATTTGTCAAAGTGTTTTGTGGCTTTTGAAGACTGTCAAAGTGGAAACATCTTTTTGCTGCCTATGTTTAACAAAACTCATAAAATTCAAAAACCAAGACAGGTCCCTGACAGAAAACAGCTGTTTGAGCACAGCTTCAAAGGTCTAACAACTTTGCAAGTGAAGAAACATGGGTGCATTTTGGGACTAAAATTAAAGAGTTGGTTTAGACAAAAATGCAAACGCATTTGTGTACTTATTTAATACTCAGATAATGACTAAGAATTGTCGATAGGTCAGAACACAATAGTAGATGTCACCAGTTCTGCAATACTATTAAGAGATGATATGTAGTTTGTTTATGAGTAATTTACACTGTGCATTTAAGAAGTTTACTCTTTGGAATGATATTTTATTTTTGAAAATTTGGGAGGAGCAATAAACTGTTGGTTCTATTCCTTTCCAGGCATTAAAATGTTAAAAATTATGAACAATAAACGATCTTGTCCATTTAAATGTTTCTCAGTTGTTGAACAAGTTGAAGACAGAGAAGCTTCTGCATCACACTCTGATCAAACCTTCACTGCCTGACAGATTACTGACATACTTTAAGGTTTGATACCAATTTAGGATAAACTAGGTTTAATTCAGCAATTAAACACAAAGATTTTTCCTCTACTGAAAATAAAAAAAGTATCCAACATGCCATTTGTCTATGCCAGAGAACAGCATTTATTTTTTCAGTATTTGACCTAGTGATCACCAGTCACCAGATCAAGTGTATTTCATTCATTGGCTGATCAATAGCTGAGTCACTACTTCATCTTCTTTATTTTCTTATGTTAACACTATAATTCATTAATAACTCAGACTAAACACCAGCCTACACACGCAGTAACTTTGTAGTTATGAATAAAAGCTTTAATTTAGATTCACCTCCTTTCTGCAAACATCATTTTACCTGCAATAATTCTGAGTCAAAACTTTATTTTATCCCTCTTTAGGTGTAGCAGAGAAAAGATGCCAACCAATAAAACTAAAATCAGTTTCCTCTGAACAACACCAACTCAACATCTGGATCTTAAGCCTGGAGAAACCTTCAGCCATCACCGTGTGTGTGTGTGTGTGTGTGTGTGTGTGTGTGTGTGTGTGTGTGTGTGTGTGTGTGTGTGTGTGTGTGTGTGTGTGTCATTGACGCCTTTGTTCCTTACCTTGTGATGACAGACCTTGTGAGTGCGAAGAAGTGTTGTGGTTGCAGTGCTCGCCTCCATTGGAGTGGGCCGAGTTCCAGAGACCTGACAGTTTGTGGGCCGACAGGAAGGAACTCGGGTCCCAGTCTACAGTACTTTGCTCCGGGTAACCGTTCCCACAGCTTTGGGACTTACAGGAGGAAGAGTGTGACAATGGTACCTAGTTTGAAAGAAATATACAAAACAGAACACCAATTAGTTACTCATCTGGCTTTCTTTTATTGACTTAAATCTTGTAAGTAAAAGAACCCGACAGGAGAGTTAGATAAAGGTCAAACATCTTAGAAATGCATTAAACTATTTTAATGAGAAAAACAAACAGTAAAAAGACCGCTTCTTGTTTTTCTAACGTTTAACACATTTACAATTTGAACTGGAAGTGCACACATTAGACTTTTTTTCTGAGATACCATTATCTGTTTTTATTTAAGGTCTGAGCTGCTAATTATGAGTTTGAGCAATTCCACTTTTACTTTTCTCAGTACAAATAAAATAGAAAAAATGTTTGCAGGTTCCATGTTAGATGTTGTTTTGCATCTAACATGGATGCAACTAAAAGAAAATATTTGATTATGCCCAATTATGCGTCAATTAGTTAGCTGAAAAAAGGAGATTTAAGTGCATGCTGTTGGGTGATGCATTATGGACCAAAGAAAGGTGGAAGTTCTTAGTTTTAATGCATTCAACAATTAGGGGAAAAAAAGTCAAATCAGATTTTTCAGAACCTGCATCCCCATATGAAGCAAATCAAAAACAGGTTCTCCCACACACATTAATAATCAAAACTTAGTACGTTAATCAAAACAATCAAACACATTGTCCAAATATAAGAAAGAGGAAGTAGAGTAAAACTTCGCCTGAGCCAAACCATTTTATTTATTTTTTTTGTTTAATGTACCGATGAGGGCTGCTCCTGCGTGCTCCTCCTCTCCTCCTCCTCCACACTCTTGCAGCAGCTCTGACAGATCCACAGAGGCACCTCTCCCAGCAGGGACTGGGAAAGCGAGGGCACCGCGTCGGCCAGCTTTCGACCCGGCACCTCCCGCAATAAGGCCTGGGACAGTGCAGGCACTGCGTCGGCCAGCTTCGTCCCGTGGCCGGCGGGAAGCCCGTTGACAGAACCCGCTCCCCAGTCCTTGAATTCTCGATGGCACAGCAGGCAGCAGGTGTGCATGGGCTAGGTAGATACAGACAGAAAGAATGTGATTACTGTTTAAGATCGAATGAACTGTGGAATTGAAGCCTGACTTCATGTGGCGCCATAATAAACTTGAACCAATCTGAAGCCAGGTGAATATAAATAGAAAACTTCTAAGCGTCAGAAGAGTTGCTTGCTTTTTATTTGGCCTAAGAACTACTACTGAGTCTTTGTTTGTTTTATCACTTGAATACTTCCCTCTAATTTATTCTTCTCTTTGAGACCCACAGTACTCGATGAACAGACAGCCACCATTTTTCTTTTTCCTTCACATTTTGATATCACCGTTTTGCTCTTTTAAAGGCTGCTATAAACAATAATAATGTTGATATTTCTTGAAATGTTTGCACAAAACTCAGTTTTTCTTTAAAACATCTCAAAAGAATTGAACCACAATTTAAAGGTGCTTACAAAATGTCAATTTTAAGTGCTATAACTGGCTTATTACTAAGTGTAAATGAACATTGTGCTTAATAATGGCCCTATGGTGTCACACACTTGCCAAGTTAATTTTAAATCATATTGCTTAATATCACAAGACAGACTTCAGGGGCTCTGCAGTGTGTAGGGCTTTATAATCTGCACTGGCCAGCAATTTTAAAGAAATAGCGATACTAGTAAGGAGCAAAGTCTTTTTTTCATTTACAATTATTGGAAGGAAGATTAAATATAAAAATAACAGAAATACAACTGAGTGCCTTTCTGATTTCATTATGATTTAAATCTAAGAATTATGTTAAAAAAAATAACACTTACCTGTTAATATAGATTTAACTTAGTTGCTTACAACGAGTTATATCTGCGTTCAAGTAGTCTCAGATTTCAGAGCAGGGAGTCACACCTGAGTTAGAGGGTTCTGGTTGCAAGAGGGAAAACTGAGGGATTTGCCTTTTCTTTTGGCACCAACAACTGCAAGCCTATTTCTTTCAACTTCCTGTATTCAAAAGGAACATATTCGCAAATAGATATTTTACTGTGTTGCCCTGGTTTAATGAAAACCATACAGAAGTTCCCATATTAATAAATCATCAATGTGGGCAACTGTTACTACATTCTGTGTGCATGCAGGTATATAAGATATTAAACTCTGAGTTTCTTCATCAGCTCCAGATTTTCTGGTCAAAACATTTACTTTATTGAGCATTCTGGTTATTTTCCTGACTCAGAACTTGAAAAATACAAGTTCTGAGTACAAAGCGAGTGGACAATTAATACAACACATTGTTGTATTAATATATAATTGTTTACAGCTAGTTTCTCTTACCTTCCGGACCTACAGTACGCTGTACATTATGTAATCATTATTTTTCAGCTGAGTTTATTGCTTCCCTGCAACATGGGAGTCATAGTTTAGTCACAGGAGATGAAACACAATTTCACAAGCAATAACTAAATCCTCTGCTAGAGCTACTAATCACAGAACAAACTAACCCAGCAAAAAAACAGCAGTTAATAAAGAATACATTAAGGTAGGAATTAACTGGACATATGTGCACTTTCCAGAACCCTCTATAAACACTCTGTAGATTCATCAAGCTTTAGAATAATGTCACGATTTTGAGAAAATCTGTATAGATCATCAAAAAGGCTTTGAAACTATTGCACTAAACATGAATTTGGCCAACAGAAACCAGAATAGCCAGTAAGGAGATTTAATGTTCGGTTTGTTTTGAACTGTCTATGTGGAGTTTCATGGCATAAAAAGTATTTTAGATTAGTTACATTTTTGGAGCATTATATTTCTCTGAGCTCCACTCACTGATTCAGTAAAAAAAAAAAAAAAAGAGACATTGATGACCATAATCGTGGGGTATCAATAAACTAACAAATGTCAACAGAAGTCAACTATGATTCTGTGTATGTAAAACACTGAATCACATGATTATAAATCAGATATAGCTAGATACAAGTCACATCCATGCCACAATATAAGTAATGTTTAATGATTTATTTGTAAGAAAAAAATAAACAAAACTACATGCTATTGTTTAGAAGAGTCACATAAAGTTGAACATGTTCTGTTTTATTGTTATTATTTCTTAATACAGCAGTAAAAAAGGGAAAACTGATTATAAATAAACATAGTTTTAAAGCTTGTTTGAAATTTTGAGTGGAAATGACCCAGACTCAGCAAAATTCGTATCAGCTGGAGTTATATTTTATAATTTAATTAACAAAGAAACAATGATAAATTTGAATCATATCGTGTGCATCATTTCAGACGCTCAGTGCAAATGACGGTGTCATTAAGACACAACAAAATGATGCGTTTGCAGTTAAAGTTTTCACCTCCCAAATAGATCATAAATAAAACAACAAGACACGACGAAAAAAAGAAAATCATAACTGAGATTTGGCATAATAATTTTTAACCCGTTCTCTCCTGTAGCCCGGCGGGCTGCTAAGCTGTTAGCTTGTGCTTGCAGAGCGCTCCTGCACATAGGGATGAAGCACGTTTGCAGCACACTGACTAGCCTTGAGGCTAACGTTAGCTGGGCGGATGAAGAGTTGGAAAGGCTGGAAATGGGACGACCTGTCCGAGGTACAATGTCACCTGTCCGACACAAGAGATGGACTGCAAAGCTCCCGGATTCTCCTCCCTCAATTCAGCTTATTTGTTGACCTGTGCATCCCAACGCGATCAAGCTCCACATCCACGACAAGTACATCAAGTGTGAAATAGCTTTCAAGTACGGAGCGAATGCATTTAATTTTACCTCAGCGGTTTTCGTTAATTAAATTAAATAGAACAGTGCGGTTCTGTTTGGATTAGCAGAGCGGAGAAGGAACATGGGCCGACTGGTCTTTACAAATGGGTCGCGTTTTTAGCTACCTGGTTCGCCCTGGTGTTGGCCAGCCTATCCAACCCAGCATCTCCTCCGCCGCCACCGCCAGCTGCATCGCCGGGAGAGACAGAGCTCTTCGGTGCGGTCTGCTGTCCAGGCACAAGCTCCTTCTGGCCGACCCCTTGTTGCTTGCTTTTCTTCCTCGCCATTACTGTGGTGTTTGCGGGACGCTTTGGCCAAGTTTGCACCAGTTTCAATGTTTTTTACGAGCACACTTTCGTTTCTTCTCGGACCTCAAAATGTTCTCTATCTCCTCCAGTCAAGACAACAGTCAATATGGCGGAGGACTGGCACACTCGGGGGTTCAGAGGTTAAAGATACTACTGGCAAGAAGGCTTCACTTCCAACCGGTGAATGAGTTTACAGCAACATTCAGTCGGTGAAGCCAGAGATCGCCATGTTTAGGAAGGGCAAAATTATCTTTTTTTTCTCCCCCTTTAGAGTATAATTGAAAATGCAGCCCTAATTCCGAGAATTTATTTTATTAGAACACATCGTTAATATCTATTATAATAACATAATTATCACAAGCGTGTATAAATTATTAAATCAGATTTAATATATATAATTAAAGAACGAATGCGTCAGCTAAGGCGATTAAGAGATTTTGTTTAACTGAAAAATAGCCATAAACATGTTGCTTTAGGTTATTATTATTATTATTATTATTATTATTAGTAGTAGTAGTAGTAGTAGTAGTAGTAGTAGTAGTAGTAGTAGTAGTAGTAGTAGTAGTAGTATTGTTGTTGTTGTTGGAAACAGATTTATATGTTAGATAATTATGTAAAGTTGTATGATTTCTGCATGTGAGAAACTTAAAAAAACAAACAAAAAAAACATCAGTACTACTACAATTATTGCCGTAAATACGCGTGAAAATGCTTTTGTTATGCTTGAGCAAATTAGAAACGAGAACACGTCTCTCACGGAGGGGAGTGTCTGGCTTGACCATGACGTTTTACGAGGCATTACGACCCCTTCAAATGCTTTTGGAAATTGTACAGCCACATACAAAACATTTTCATTTTTGAATTTAAGCAAACTTGAAAAAAATGAAGGGCCGTGTCATTGTTTTCAAATTAAGAACACTCTATTAATCCAGTACTGGATTGTGATGGGCTAACTATTTTTATTTTTTTTGTTATTAGCGTTTTGACAACGCAGCCGAAAGAGTGGAATTTCCGAGATTTACGTCCAGTCCTTGAAGGCGGCACTATTGTTGGATCTCCGTGAACTGTGGACTTAGCTTGCACAGACAGTCCTTCGCTCATAGTAGATGCTTGTCTCGTTGTAGTTTGTTTACCTCCGCTTGTTTTACTCTTGCCAGCTCGATGATGGAAGGAAATGTTTGCAGCATTCAGGTTCTCCTCTGGGCAGCCGAGTTCGTGGAGAGGAAAGGCCGAGGTTCGTATTTTATGTCAACAGTCAGCCTGGGGGTAGGAGTTATTGTTGCTAAGGGGGAAGAAAAAAAAAACCCAGTCTGCATCGAGAAGCTGTTATTAATACTTACGGGATTAATAATACAGTAAACCACATTGTTTGCATTTGTTTGAGATTGCACAGGAATTTCAAGCAAGCTACCGTGGCCGATCTGTGCCATTTGACTCAGTGACCTACATATCGGTGGCATCTTTGTATTGGAAGGCGCCAATCTCACCGAGTTTGAAAATGAGTCCGGGGCGGCGCTCGTCAGTCCTGCTCGATGAATGAAAAGACCGACTGGCCAGGAAAGCTACATTTATCGCGCATTCTGCAAACTGAGTCAATGCTAGTTGAATTTAGTAGGTTAGACTACTTTAAACCTAAAAGCCTCGGTTTGAATGTGACGGATGGCGCCAAAACCAAAAAGAAACAAGCGTTCAGCTGATGACTCCTCAGATTGTTTTCATCATTTTACTTGAACGCTTTGGCTTGGGTTAGGGTAATATTTCTGTTATAATGCATCCTTAATCAGAATCCCAGGACTTCTAACATATTTACAATGAGAAAACCACCATTATAACATTGTAACAGTAATTTTATCAGCGTCATAAACATTAACTCTCGCCTGTAATGGACTTCCTCCCCGTGCAGAGGCTGAACATGGATATGCTTCATCCCCGCCTCTCAGCCCCGGTAACTCGGATAAAAGAAGCAAACAGAAGAGCAAGAAGATTCCTGCTGCTGGCGGTAAAAGGTAAGTTCATTATGTAACAGATCAATGGCACCGCAGTTATAAGGAACCATAAACCTTACCTATAAACGTTGTTTCATCATTTTCTATGCATATTTCTAAAATTAAGAAAAGTGTTTTTAATTCTAATTGCAGGACAGTTCACAATGAGCTGGAGAAAAACAGGTACTCACGTTTTTGTTTTTTTAATTAAATTACATCAGAAGTGTCAAAGCTGTTTTATTTTTTTATTTTTGTCTTGAGAGATATAACGGTATATCATTTCATAATTCGAACTTTTCTACATTTCGTCACATTGTAGAATCGAGTTTGCCTGTGCAATGTCTGAAAACCTCAGAGGCTTTTGCAAAACAGAGATCACATACAGACATATTTTCCTAACGAGTTGACTTCTTCAGGTTGTCATGGTAAAGTGGACTGTATACAAATGCATAACAGACTTCACATTTGCAAAGTGAAAATAAAAACCACAAGAATCTTTGTCCACTTCACAATTACATTGTGTGGGTCTATAGCATAACTCAGTCAAGGTTCCTTTGAATGTTGTGGTCATAATGTGACGAGATACGAAAAAGTAACATTGCTGATTGTTGTAATCTGCAGACGAGCTCAGCTGAGGCAGTGCTTGGAACAGCTGAAGAAGCAGGTTCCTCTCTCTACCGATTCCATGAGGAATACCACCCTGAACCTGCTGAGACAAGCCCAGCTTCACATAAAGGTACTTCAGAAAGCCTCACATTGACCTCTCCAACAACATTCCCTTCCTGTTTTTGTATCTGGAGCTTTGTTCAAATGTCTCTCTCCCCTTCGTCTGCGACGTTTCAGAAGCTGCAGGAACAGGACGAGCGTGCTGAGCAACTGAAGGACCGCCTTCGCTGGGAGCAAAGGGAGCTGCAGGTTCGGCTGAAGCAGCTCCAGAGGGGAGCGGAGAGGATGAGGAACAACAGCCAGGGGTCCACCATGTCCTCTGAGAGGTCGGACTCTGACAGAGGTGAGTGGATGACGGGCTCTCAGCTGAAATCTGTTATGTCACACTTTGTTTTTGCTCTCTTCTTGGCTTGAATTGAACTTTTAGAATGATGAAAAAAAAAAAAGTCTTTGTTTTCTTTACCAAAAACATGCAGCCCCAGTTTTAAGCTCTTTCACCTTGAGTTTCCTCTCCTAATGGATTTGATCTTTGCTGCTGTCCTCATTACAGAAGACGTGGAGGTGGATGTGGAAAGCATCGTGTTTGACTGCATGGACTCTGACGGGCTGAGTATTGCACACATGGACGCAGACCACAGTTACTCCAGCTTGGACAGGTCCTGGCTATGACCACCATGACACAGGGTTTAACCAGAGGGAGGGTAGGAAGAAAACATTCCAAAAACAAGATAACAGAGGATGAGGGAAGACGTGGATACTGTACACAACCAAACACTTTTGTTTTTACAGGACAGCTTTCTTTTGGGGGGTGGGTGGGGTATCTTCTTTCAAAATAAGTTCAGGCTAATAATGTATTCAATTGCACTGGGATGGATGTTACAGCATGAATAAGCATTCCTCTGATAAAGCAATTATGTATTTTTGTTCCCAAAAGCCATGAGGTGTTAACTTTTCTGTCATTTAGGAATCCAGTTTTTTTATCTAAATAAGGGCTTTAATACAAATCTCCTTCATGTCTGTGCTGAATTCTGCCTTAAACCAGATTTAAACTAGCATTCTACACGGCTTCTCCTTAGCACTAAGTCTATATTGCAGCAATGTCACATTTATCATGCACTTAAAACATTATTTCTGTTTTGTTTTGTCCTCCTACGTAAGTTCCCTTCATGTATTTATAGCTCTTTTTCTTCTGTTGCACATAACGTCCACCCGTTGCACTTGTTTTGTTTTGTCAGAAGGACGTGGGGTAGGGCAAGAGATGGGAAAAAACCAACAGCCAGGAAATGGGTGAAGAAAAGAAAAAAAAACCTCAGTCACATTTGCACATTGAGGTTTCATATCAGCACGCATTTACATCTCTATTTAAAACAAAGACTTTTGACGCATTATGTGATCGGTCGGATCTCGAGAGCATTCAAGTTGGGGAGGAGCGTTGGCCATCTTGAGTATTCAGTTGGACATTTGAAAATCAGTCAAAGCAGGTGACACCTATCTGCGATAATTATGCAATTAATGCTGATTACAAGTATTTAACATGGATTTAATAACTGAAGTTGCTTTCTTCTTCACTTTTTGTATATGCAAAATGCCTTATTACTTTTAGTTCGTCTTTCCACCCAGTAATATTATGTAGCATTTTTTTTTTTTGTACCTTTGTAAGCCTTCTTTTTTTTTTTAAGCAAATAAATATTTTCTATATAAATTTCTTTCATGTGTTATTTTTTTTCAAAACTATTCTCTTTGAGAACTTTAGGAACAAAGCCTTGTAGAAGTACTCATACATTTATGCTTTTTTCATATAAAAACTAAAAAAAATGTGTGTTGTGGTGTGATAGTATGTGATAGAGCAACACAAAGAACCAAATTTTTTTCTACAAAAAACAAAACTAGTATACTATGGTAATCTGCATTCGTATTCAGCCCCATTTAACTCTGATGCCACTTAATAAAGTTGTGGAGGAATTTAAAGGTGGGCTAACCTGTCCACAGGATAATTATTAGTTTTGCAATCCCAAAATCTGAATATCTGACGAACTGTAGCTTTGTGCGTTTCATCGCAACCAGTCGTTTCTTACCTACTTCTGCTTTTAACTTTCTGTATTTAAATACAGAAAGTGTTTATATTGAGATGTTCCAATAACAATGATAGTCAGCTACAATCAAATGATTTAGATCAAAGCATACTAATGTTAGAATGGCTTTGTTAAAATCTAGATCTAATTCTAATCTAGAATCTGTGGTAAAAAATCTGCCATTTTACAAAGAATATGAAAATCATATTACAATTACACACTACTTTGTGTTGTGTTATCACATAAAATCCCAATTAAATGCAGCAAAAAGGCACCATCGCATTTAAGGTAATGTTGTCTAATGCTTTACTTGACACAGAAAACCATATTACGATTAGAAAATGTCAATTTATTGACCAGCTGATACTTCATTTAAGCAAGAAGAGTCACAAGGACTACATGAATGTATACAGCGAGGTGACAATCAAGTTAAGAGGAGGCTTCATGTATAGCTCTTACACAGCAGCAGGAGAGTTGCCAGGTGACGAGACATTATTGAGCTTTTATCTCCAACAATGTGAAGCTAGCAAACTTCAGCATGAAGCAACCAGGGAGCCAGTCTCAGGATCAGGACTTAGGTAGGACTGGGTAAACTGAACTAACACAAAACGATTGGGATATCATAACACATATATTAATCATAAAGGACTGATGTGATATTTTAAAGTAGTGCTCCACGTTGACAATAAAGAACATGGGGGAAACAAAACAAGATGTGAAGTGAACCGGAATTAAAAAAAAGGCAAATCCTGGTGGGTAGAGAGGCTGAGCAAAAGCCTAAGGAACACTTCCAGTATAGGTCGTCACCCTTAATTTTATGGCACCCGGGCCATGTTCAAGATCTCTTATCTGTGGTAAATACTGAAATGACATGGCATCAGAGGTACAATAAACACAATCAGAGCGGATGGAGCAGGCTCTTGAACCCAGCTCAGGCCTTTTCACCACCACTTTCAGCAGGATGTGTCCTCACAGAGGTGTTTTTAAACCAACACTGGGATGCGTTGCAAAATACCCAGTAACTGCATGAGCTATGAGAGTGGTTAAATGTAAAATAGTCACGATATAAAAGGCTGCAGCTGCATCATCATACGTATTGTTTCTTCTGAGCATGTGAGGCGAGGTCCTTGGCTTTCTCTTTAGCTGCCAGTGCTGTCTCTCTTGCCCGCTCTGTAGCGGTCTCTGCCAAGGTTCTGGACGGAGTTTCGCCTACAGAAACAAAGCATGGCTTTAAATGAAACACATTAACATTCTCATGCTCAGGATGTAGAGGTAAAGGTTAAGCTGATGTGAAAAACAAAACAGGAATGTTTTAAAAACATACACTTTTCCACAGCAATGTATATTATGTCAAGATTACAACATCAAAATGTCCCACGTTTCACAAATGTGAATCAATTTTATTAAAATCCACGTAGTCATCAAAAAGAAATAAGGAGGAAAAAGTCTCAGCCGATCAGCAGCATGCTTCTGCTAACTATGTCTGCATAGAAATGAGTTGCTGAAGAGGCAGACTAGCATTAACTTGCTTCCTCTTCGTATTATTCTGATTCAGAGAATTTGGTGTGTCAGCATTCTGAGAAATTGAATTACTTTTTTTTTTCTTCACATTTCTAAAACAAAAAATTAACTCTCATTTTCTGTCATTCTTGGTCAACAAAAACTCTGATTTGAGATGACAAGTTGTCTCTGCAACAATTAATGTAATGCCACGCCCCAACTACATGCTTGTAAATATGAATGAACTACATGAACCTGTAAGGTTTATGAAAACTCTAGGAAAATCTGAAAAAAAAAACCTCTTCAAATGACAATGTACCTTGCATTCTGGAGAGCACGTACTCAAAGCCTTTCATTGTCTTCGTGACGCTATTCTTGAACCTTGCCAGACCAAATTCCTGAGAAATGAATGTCAGTAAAGGAAAAAGACAGTGTTATTTATGTAAACCCAGCAACAATGAAGAACTACTTGGACTAACTGCTCAGCTGTTACATCTTAACTCTGGCATTATGTTGCTGATAATGCCAGAACAGAACAGAAGACAGATGGGGAGGTCTCCCCATCAACCACTCCATGCTGCTTTCTGTGCTGTAGTACCACTTTCCACTTTACTCTACTGACCTGAATAGCTCTAGAAAGCCCATAGAGACTGGAAGAGATCCAGGCTTCCCGTTTAATCTCCGTCCAGGAGCCGTTCTCTGGATTAATTTGGTATAGACAGCGCTCCTCCACAGACTGGCACAGCATGCAGAAAAAAAACAACACATCACAATTATGTTTTGACTTTGAGAAAAAGCCAAGTTCTGCTGGATGAAAACCGGAGCGTACCATGAGGCGAGCGTGGCTGATGTTCCAGGTCAGAGTGGTCATGGTCCGTTTCTGAGGATCTACGACGGAGTCCTCGATGATATACGCCGAGTTGGTCATGTGCTTTGGGAGGTACCGCTCCATCCAGCGAGGTGCACGGCTGGTTTTGGTCAACAGACGTCTGGAAATGAGGCAGTTGGACGGAGTAACTTCTCTGAAGATGATGTCTTCCGTCAAGACATGGTTACTGAAATCAAAGGGATCGGTAAAATATTAAAAATCTGGTTTTATTTGCAATACATTTATTTTTGAACAACTTTAAATTCTCAAAGTAACAAATTAGTGTTGTATTTTAGTATGAAAGGATTTTATTGATTTAATTTATGTGTTGACTACTTACAGTAAACCTAAAATCCTAGATCAGTAAATCAAACTTAGGTCAGCAAAATCTCCCTCTTCCTCAACAAGGACTTTACAGTATTCAGGAAACACAGCTCAGTTTCCTGCTTCTTCTCACGATATCAGTAATACTTTAGGGTCTGTGGATATTTGTGGTAAATAGCAATTGTTTACTTCTATAGCAACGCTTTATTTGATTGCTATGAGATAATCTTATCAAGTTGAGATTATCTTAAATTGATAATCTCAATTTATCAAATTGAGATTATCAATCTCAACTTGATAAACTTCTATGTGTTTTAATTACAGGGCTCAGTTAACTGCTGATCCAGAGTCACATGAATCTTTGGTTCCTTCAAAGATGAGTAAAAACAAAGTTTTTAATCATAAAAGGAAATAGAAAACGGAGGATTTAAGAGTTCTTTATGATGTTATGCAAATTCCGGATTGAATGCCAACAACAAAACGTCAATAATCCAAGGCTTTTTTCCCCCAAACTATGTGAGAACCTAAGGGGAAATCTAAAGGGACTATAAAAAGGACTCAGACAACTAGTCTGATACATAGTTGTGTGTATGAGACTAACATTTGTTGAAAAAAAATTACAATTTATCCTAAAATCTAAATGCATAATTAAATTTCATTATAAATCTTTGGACTCAGAATAATATTTCATATAGCACAGACCTAAAAGGAAAAAAAAAGAATTAGATGTAGTTGTTTGTTTTTTTTCCCCTAAGACAACACAAAGCCTTTTTTGTCAGTCAAAAAGATTAAATTTAGACTCATTTGATCATTTTTAATTACCACATGTTTTTGGTGTCCCTTACATGGCTACCAGCAAACTGAACTCCATCTATGTCGATAACAGACTGAACAGTGTTTGGGGAAGGAGTCAAAGCTTGGGATATTTTACAACCTCAACATGATTTTAAACCTTCAAAGCTTTTATCTGATGTTCCTGGTGTGTTCCTTCTTAGTCTTCATGATGCAATTTGTTCACCAACAACAACCTCTGAGGTTTTCACAGAAACCGTTGTATGTCGTACTGAGATTAAATTACACAAAGATGGGATTTTTTTTTTTTTTTTTTTACTAATCAGTTGGATTCTGAAGGCAGAATAAAGGAGACTGAATACTTGGATCAAATTTCAGTTTTCTTTGTAAAAGAAAAAAAAGATGCATAATTTTTCTCCTAGTTTACAATTGTGCATGACAGTGTGTTAGTACATTGCAGCTAATCACAATAAATAAATAGATTTGTGGTGACAAAGTAACAAAATGTGGAAAAAATGAAGGTGTGTAAAGAACTTTGTAAGGCAGTATGCATATTATGTAATGTGATTTTAATAATTATTAATAAACTGCTTTTGCAGTTATGTCAGAAGAGTTATCATGTCCCACTTTGTTGCCTCATGTGACAGGGGGTATAGTGCAAGCTCACTTTTTTAAATCCGTGTATCATCTGAAAATTCCCATAATGCATTTTTCACCTTGGCATGATAGCATCTTATGATTTCAAATGGTCAATAATTAATGTTTTATATAAATAAATAAATAAAAGCAAGGTTGTAAGTACACTAGTTATGTGTGTACTTATAAGAGTGTTTGTACATCAATTAATTCATCTACATTAACAAACCTCTGGAATATGCAAATGTAAAGACCTATTTCACCAGCACAATTAGCACAGCACAGTTACTAATTGTGCACTTTTACACTAAGATATTTTGTCTCACCTGTAAGGATTGGGATAACGTTGCCAGAAAGCAATGCAAACTTGGTCCCAGGTGTTTTTCAGCAAACCTGTGAAGCAAACGTATTTCCCCATTGTTCCCTTGGTTTACTCTGGCAGTTCTCTGTGGAACTACAGCACAAAAAAATAAATAAATAAATAAAGTCAGTTATAATCAGATAAAGCAGAAGTAGAGCAAGGATGACAGTAATCATATTTGTAGCTCATTCTGCTGCCGTCTCCGCGTTTAAATAACTGCTACGAATAAGCAGGATTTAAGTGTACGCATGGAAGAGTCAGTCATGACTGTACGGACATTTTTCATTCATATGTTGTAGAATAATGGTACAAGGTGGCTAAAACCCACATAAAAACCTAGCAAGCTATAAAAAAAAAATCAGTGGGCTATTCTTACTGACGGCTTTATGATCTATTTGCAGTTTAAATAAGGGCTTCATGTATTTAAAAAAAAAAAAACTGAGGTCAACGTGTTTAAAGTCGTTTCTGTCACATTCGTCACGTCCACACTACCGAGCTTCCTGGAAGGTAGGAGCTGGCCTAGCATGTGGCTAACCTCGTGAATGAATGGCTCTCTCGGTATTTAGTCACATATCAGCACTCAGAAGGAAGGGCTCGACACAGACGAAATAAACACTGACCTGCACGGTGACGATATTCAAAAGATCAGAAGGAACATTTCATTGTTGGTGAGGAGCAAAGTCCATCGAGCGACCACCTACATGAAGATGCCAAACGTCACCAGGCCGAGAAGAAGGTCAAACGTTGAGCGCTGACGGAACATCCGGCAGGAGGAACCGGTGATGCTTGTTTTGATCACTAGATGGCAGCAGAGATCCTGCGCAGTGTTTCAGTTCCATTGCGGATTGTGCATCTGTAAGGAGGGTTGAACGCTGGAGTTTCTTCCTGCCCAGTTAAGCGTCACTCCGAAAAAGTACTCAAATGAAGCTCTTATTTTCTGCTGTGTTTGTGACTGATATTAACAAATAGACTATATGAAAATACTGTAAATTTTAAGGAAGAGATTTTGTTCTTTTTCTTCTTAAAGGCTTGAAGCCTGAAATATATATAATAATATGCTTAAACCAGAAAATCTGCAAAGTGGGAGTTAGGAACCAGTATTGCAATGGCCATAGCTATTCTCTTTGACCTACAATGAATAAAAAAATGTGTGGGCTGGGCACACTAGTAATTTTGCTATTTTAATGCTTTGCTGCATTTACTTAACCGTTTTTTTAAAATATAAATCCAGATGTACTTTACTTCCAGATGTACACAACCAATATATCTTTATTTGACACAGAGGAACAAACAATAAGTTACCTTTATAAAAACAGCAGCTGTAATGTATCAGGTCCAGGCTTGAAACCGGTGCCCAGAGGCCTAATTGTTGATTCACGTCCCCACATTTATTAAATAGAATCAACAGAAAGGTCACTTTAGCAGCAGCGTAATGAACACAGAATTGCATGTTCTTTTTACATCCCCTTGAACAAGTTTCTGTAATGAAGACATCAACAGTGTGCTGCCCTTGCGTCACACAGGTCACTGGTTTCCAATCCCATTCTTCTGGACGCAGAGTCCTGCTGCTCTGTCTAATCAAGAGCAGCTGGTGGCCAGGTGAGAACAATTAACTTTTATTTTTCCAGATTAGAGGATTTGAATGAATGATAAAACATTCATTCAAATCATGAGAAGCCTACATTCACTGTCACATAAATCTCTGCTTTCTCGATAGAAAATATACTGCAAAGTTGAACATTATTTAGCAACAAGAATTTTGTACATACAGTGGAACATGTTTACATAAGACATAGGTAAACATTTTAGATACATTTTTGAATAAATTAGATATGTACTTTATAAGTACCACTCACAATTCAACAAGGAGCCTTATGAAGAGGTTTGCATGTAAATCTCTTTATGCAAAGCATTGGGCCCTCTTTAGTGACCAATGCCTTGTGTCAACCATTGTCTCTTTGCGGAGGGGTTATTATCTCTTGTCCCCTCTCATTTAAGCTGTAGGATCCAGGGTAGTGAGGTGACACTATTGGAAATACCCTCAAAAGGGTGGAGCTTTGAAAGGTTGTTAGCCATTTCTGAATAGGTAAGTATGATAGCGAGAGCATTGCATTGTGTTAGGCACTAACACCTTTGTCACATTGTTGCTTATCTGCCAAGTGTTTTATTGGGGTAGAATTACATGCTGCCTTAGGTAAATCGCTTTCCATCATCACTATTTGTCCTTGAATTTAATACTGTAGGATAGTTAATATAGAAAACATTGTATGTTTAACAGAAAAGCCCAACTGGAGAAAGACATTGTAAACAAGCCTTGGTTAAAAATGCTGAAGTGTTCAAAATTAGTTGACACTGAACACTTGAATTTAGATAAATGAAGTAATCAGTGAAAAATATTAAGCAACATAACATGATCACTAGCTATGGCTGGCTGCTACAGATTTTTTTGGGTTTGTGTATTTACAAATCATAAGCACTGCCTTGGTCAACTATGACACCAATGACTTAATGCTAGCATGTTTCTGTGAGTGCTCTGTCAGTGCTTATGAAGATTTCAACATCTGACCACTTGGGGCATTCATAGATCACTGACATTTCATTCTCAGACATTCAGTTGATTCCTAAGTATAGATGAATAAAAAATAGTTAATGTAATGGAACATGTAAAATAACTCTTTATGAAGCAGTTGAACATTATAAATTTCACACCAGCGCTATAGAATAATTTTATGGCATAATCAAGTAACTATGTTACCTTCAGTTGTTTTGAAATTGCTGTACATATCAAATATGACTTAAAATAAATTTGCTCTCACACTATTTTCTATCATGGTAAGATAGAAAATAGTGTGAAAGCAGCTTAAACATTTCACATAATTTTTAAAGCCTTGAAATTGGGCCTATGTCTCTTTGAGAATGTCCCACTCTTTCCAGCACTCAACTTTTAGGAAGTCATCACAACATCACTCCTCTATAGACCCTTTAGCAACGTTTTTACCAGCGTTGCATTGAGAAGTAGCGGGTATAATGAGATCAGCAGATGCAAAGTTCCACCAGGTGTTGGCTAATTGCTGCTGGCTAGTCTGAAGGAGCTGAGTGAGGAAGTTGCAGAGATCTGTGAGGAAGAGGCTCAGAAGCGTGAAAGCTGCACCTCTGAGGAGGAGCTTCATCCTCAAAGAAGCTCAGTCCCACCAAGAGTTTTGTACAACTGAATGGTTGTGCAAAACAAGATTAAATGATTTCTCAAGCATGCATGAAAGAATCAAAGCAACAGTCCAGGCATGGTTTTGATGAGAAAATAACATTATAACATGATCTAAAGCTAAAAAAGTAGATTTTACATAATAATGCTCCATGTAATCCCAATTTATATGCATTATGTAAAGTGGGAACATGTCAAAAGTGACAAACATCCATCAAAACTGTGATATGATTTGATGTTTCCAAAATGATACCTTTTTGTCCTGCTTAGTTTCATGAAACACTCATTTTTAAGGCCCAGCACACACGGTAAAATAGAAAATAGCGTGAGAGCAGCTTAAGGATTTCACATAATTGGTAGTTATCTTACTGCTGTTTCATAATGTACCCAGTGTTAAAATAATCAGAAAATTATGCTTCATTGGTATCATTTAGAAAACCATCTCCTAATCTTATCGTAGTTGTGCAAATAGCCAGGCCTAAATGTTGCTTTTGCAAACAATAACACATTTTTCCAGCTGGAATTTATTCAGATGGAAACACTAGACCAAAAGCATAAAAGAACGTGTAATTTTGTTTTGCTTTGTTTTTTAGTTTTAAGACACTGTCAGCAGAAGCAACATCTCAGCAGTTCAGTATTGACTGTAAGCGACACATATGTACCTAAGGTACCTGTACTTTGAACTTTTGTGGACAAATGGTTTTCAAGGTTCTTGAAAACCAACAAGGAGCTGAAAGCTTCAGGATAGATGCAATTGAAACGCACCCATAGGTCAGTTCATTTTATGTCAAGAGGCTACTTGAGAACCACACACCCCTTAAAGCAGAGGCCTAGCTAATGTGCTAAAATTCTGCTTTTAAACAAGACAAATCTCATACAGCAGTAGGAGGGTGTCTGCAGTTACGACCGTTCAGAGTGGGCCCTCTTACAGAGCGTGTCCTGAACGACCCATCTGGGTGGAAAGTATCTGCCTTGTCCTCGCAACGGAACACCATTATGAAGCCATTCCTGTAGTTTTTATTCATCCATCCATAGAGGAGAGGGTTGGTGAAGGTAGGGCACATAGCCACTATGTGAAACACCGTGAAGATGAGCTTATACTCCTCAAACCGGAGCACCAGGTCCAGATCAGTGGCCAGCTGGAGCACATGTAAAGGCAGCCAACTGGTTGCAAATACCACTACTACCAGCGCTAGCATCTTTGTGGTTTTCTTGCGTCGGTTGATGCTGTCGTTACGGCTGGACGGACTGACATGGTTTTTCAGTTTGACCCAAATGCATATGTATGCATAACTGATGATTGCTAAAGGAAGAATGTACAATAGCAGGATCATTGAGAGACTGTAGATGACTCCATCCCTGTTGATGCCATGGGGCCACTTCTCAGAGCAGACAGGCATGCGCAGGTTGATAGGAGGAATCTCTTCATAGCGATATTCCCTGAAGATGGCAAGAGGAGCTGCCAGGACAGAAGAAATAGTCCAGGTGAATGCCATGATGAAGAGGCTGGAATGCCAGGTCAGCCGTCGACCAAGGTGGAAGACAATGCAGCGATAACGCTCCAGAGCTATGACAGTCAGGGTCAGGATGGACACATGAACACTCAGAGCTTGGGCAAACGGGACCATGTGGCACAACACGGCACCAAACTTCCATTCATCCAGCAGAGTGTAAATCAGAGTAAAGGGCAGGCACAGAGTGACCATCAGAAGGTCTGCCAAGGCCAGGTTGGCTATGAAGTAGTTGGTCACTGTTCGCATGTTTCTGTAGCGAATAATCATGTAGATGACGAGGGAATTGCCCAGCAGCCCCAGCAGGATTATTAAGGAATAAGCCATTATTAGAGTGATTTGGACTCCAAGGTGCTTGGTGATATCAGAGCTGAAACCGGGCTGGTATGAATCAAAGCTGTCGTTGAACCAAAACGACAGATCACTTTCGCTAGGCTCCACTTCTGCTGTGGCGTTGGATGTGTCAAGTGGGCTCATTTTTACTGGAAGGTCCACAATACTGAGGCTGCACCAACACCTGAGCAGAGAAAACAGAAAACAATACAGCTTGACACAAAATTAATAGAGCATCACTTTCAGACAGAACATAGCTATTCTGGATATTCTGGAGAAGTAAGGAGTAGAATGTAATAAGCCTGGGCTTTTTCCTACTCCTTTTCAAACTGAATAGGAGCAATTAAGTGAAGCAGAATTAGGGGCAAGTGCAGTAGCCTTCATGCGAGTCTAAAAGCTAACCTACATTAACAAGCACTACCAAATCTTGAGGCTATTCGCTTAGCTAGCCACACTGTCTATTGGGCAGATAGAACCGCAAACTCTGGTAAAACTGGAGTTTGCAGCTGGATACTAACTTGGACTAGGAAGTCACCAGCTTGAATTTACCAAAACTATCAAGGCCGTCTCTACTTTTCATTCAATATTATGCGAGTAAAAAATGGCGAATTTGAACAGCATTTGTTATCTTCTCTGGATTCATGGCTTTTCTTCTTTTTATGGCGCTTTTTAAAAAAACTGAAAGTGTGCAATACCGCCACCATCTGGTCTGGAGTGTGAACTGGAGCTAATGGCGTTCACTAACAGATCTTACGTCATACATCTGAAAATGGATTGGGTAAAGACAGCTTCCTTGTTTTAGTCAAAAAACTGAAAACAACAGATCATATTTGGAGAGATGTAAAACTGAAGATACCTGCTACATTTAGTGTTAAGGACAAGTATTGTTTTCGTTGTAGAACCGATGTCACTACACTGTCAATGTTTGATATTTTGAGGTATGAACATATTATTTACTTTGTTAAACAACATTACATCAAGTGTCACTATAAGGACAGTTTTTTTATTCTTTGATATTTTAACAAACATATTAAAAGACTATCAAGGCACCTAAAACGGCATACTTTATTAGCCTAAAGTATACACTGAGATGTAATTTAAAACGTACTGAAATTAATAATTTAAAGTAAGCGTTAAGTGAATTTTAAGTGAATTTTTAAAATTTCTATTTTGAGCATATATTTTAAAATATATGCCCAAAGATATCTTTTAAATATCTTTAAAACATATATTTTAAAGATATTTAAAATATCTTTTAAATATACACTTGAGCAAGTGTATATTCATGCTTGAGCAAATACATATTTTGTTCACTTAAAGTATACTTTTATTTAATATATTTCTTAAAAGTGTATTTTGGTATAATTATATTTAAGTACGTTTAAAGTTATAATGTCAAAATTGGTGTAAGCATGCTTTTTGTATACTTCGTATATATTTCTAGATAGTAAACTTAATACTTAATGTACTTACACAAATGTAAGTATATTTGAAATATACTAAAGTATATATTTTTTTCACTAGGGTTTAATTACCTCTGCACTGAGGTAATGCTGACCATTAGAGCCCTTTTGTTTAACAGCAAGGTGAGAGAACACCTCAAGTGTACTGACATATTTGGTCTCTAACTACAGCACACATTAGTGCTCACCTGCTTCAAAACCATCAGATTCATCCCACTGCTAAAGAAGACATCCGCCACCAGCCTCAACAACTACTGTCCAAGTAGGCCTTACACCATGAAGTGCTTTCAGAGAGTGGTATTGCACATCAAAGGCATCCTATACTGGCTGCCTGGATGTTTACTGAGCAAACTGAGTCTGCTGAAGATGCATCATGTTTCATTTAGCTGCCCTCATCCCACCTGGAGCTCTGTATTTGTGAACTTCCCTTCTGCCTTTAATGATATTATCCCTCACAAACTATTTAATAAACTCACCAGCCTTGGACTGCCCAACACACTATGTGAATTGATTGTTAATTTTCTCAGTAACGGATCACAAAATGTCAGGATGGGAAACCAGACATCTTCATCCAAACTCTGACCTTACAGGTGTGCCACGGGGCTTTGTGTTGAGTCCAGTCGTCCTTACCCTCTTTACAATGACTGACCGTCCCCCCATACACACACACACTCTTCCAACACCATAATCAAATGTCCAAATGATGCCACCCCACGCTGACTAATCTCAGATGTAAATGCAGGTAGGAGACCCAACATCTGGTGGAATGTTGTACAGGCAATAACTTTGCTTTAAACAACCATTAAAACCAAAGATGTCATTGTGGATGTTTGGAGGATTAAGGGGAAGACCAAGGCTCCACTGACCGTCAATTAAGTTCAAAGTAGTGTCCATCCAATTCACACCAGTGAGGATCAGATGTAGTTAAAAAAACAAAACAACTCTGCTAGCCCTGAAAAGAATGCTCAGCAAAGGCTCTTTTTTTCCTGAGGTTGAAAATGGCCAATATGCCATCTCAGCTGCTTGGGAATTTTTGTCGGAGCACTATAGAGCATTGTGTATCACTGCTGTACTGCTGGGTGTGAAAGCCCTGAGGGAAAAAAATGGAGGAACCTTTTCTGGGTAATAAACACAGCACTAAGGGTCACAGGAGTACAGTCAGCCCTGGACACTGTATCATGACCGGCTGCAGCAGAAGTCAAAGACTCTCAGAGCTGATGTAACTCACCCGAGACATTCAATGATTGTCCCTCTGCTATGAGGAAGGAGATAGCGCCTTTTAGAAATAGGCAGTACATGGGTGATGAACAGATTATTTTCAAGAACAATAATTTCTATCAGCCCCCCCAACCCTTTATTAATTAGTGCAATATGACAATACATGGGTTATGATAATATGGGGGTGAGGCTAAGCAGAGAAGCCCAGTTGTTTTTATTACTGGATTTTTATCAAGTTAACATGATTAATTTTGTGAGGAAGCAGGGAATATTTTTAGTTTAGGTAACTGCAATGACAATAAAGTATTCTTTTTTTTTGTCTTATTTTTATTCTATGTTTGATTATTGTTCTTGATTGTTTTTGTATTATTTTCTTTAAAAATGTGTTGTTTATATGTTCAAAATACATATTTCATTTGTTCGTTTGTTCATTCATTTATTAATTAATTTGTTCACTCATTCAGCAAATGAGAATATGACATAAGGGAATAAGCTCAAGCTGCTTCAGAAGTGTCTGATTCAAAATTCTCAAGATCTGTGATCTGTATTTCTTGTGTGTGCAAGCACAGTGGGATCTGCATCAGTCATTTGCTCCTGCATAGTGGGGCGACATGTACCAACCTTCACATATTCTCCCGAACAACAACTCCCAGCGGGGCTACTGAGTGCAGTTAGGAGGACTTGGTTGTCAAATCCTGCCACCTAACCATGCAGACTCTCAGCTGGGAGTCTGCATGTACTTGGCTGTGAGTTGGTTCTTTGACCCCTTTTTTCATGTGTGCAACACCTTTCATTTGTTCCCATTCATCTCTGTCATTTATAGAAATGAGCACTGGCTGCATGAAGGCAAAACGACAGCACTGGTGACGTATCTTAAAATCATGCTACTTGTTTCCAATGTCATTTCATCCTCAGTATGAGAGCTTCTTGTGAAACAAGAATTAAACAGTATGTAATTTTTACCAGGCTTCAGCTTCCATAGAAAATGTCACCACCATAAAGACAACTATTATTTCAAGCTGGAGAGTAAGAACTCAGTGCATTTTAGCAGATAAGATAATTCTCTAATGCGTGCAGTCTCATCATTCACATAATCTTCCCTGATTGCAGGGAGAAAGGTGGATGTTATAAAAAGCTAAGAAAAGGAGAAATGAGCAGCAGTCACAGAGAGAAATTAATAGAAAATTAGCTTTCCTGGAACAGAAGTAGAAATTCCAACAAAAAAAAAATAATACAGTAAATAGTCTATCTTATCAATTGACAATAATGAGAAAACATCTTTCCTCATGCTCTCTGTGGTGCTAGCCTGTTTATTTACGGCATGCTTTCTTTTTTCTCCTTTGGAACACCTGTGCCTCAATTGACACTAAAGGAGACGATGGAAGAAGAAATGAGGTAGTCAGTGAGTTCAAAGCACAATGATTAGAGCTGCAGAATGTGTGCCTACACAACTTGCAGCTCATATTAAAGAGAACAAATGCGGGCCTAATATTAAGGAAAAATAAATGCAATTCAACATCTTGTTTTTCCTATTAATTTACATATGCATGCAAAGTGCTGCTGCTGTATACAGATATATATTCAATTATTCCTACTGGTGGGTTAGACTGTCAACTAATGGTTTGCCAGATTAATCCTAATGTTATTTGTCATGTAATGTAAGAAAAGGCTTTTAATTAATAAACATAGGAACTCCATACTAGAGATAAACTATCGTACTTTATTAACACCGGCATCTTGGAGAATTTTTTTCAGCGTCTACTTAAATTTATTTGTCAGAGTTTTCTGTAAAAATGTTCAAGCACACTTAAGAAATAGTTTATCGTCGGAAGATGAATAAAATCTACTTCAACAACCAAACAAATGGAAGCAGTTTGTGAAGAGGACCAACATAGACTGGACCAGTAAGATTTCATAATCAAAGATCTCCCATTTTCATTTTAAGGAAAGGTGCTATGAAGACCTCATGTTCTGGGCGATGCTTTCCATTAGGATGATTATCAAGTCTCAATGAGGTTTGGACTGCTGACTCACTCCTTACTAACCCACTCATGCACCTACAGTACAGCCAATAATCATCTCCATCATTCCAGTCAACACCAAGGGTAAGATACAATGAAATGATTTTCTTATATTTTCTTAGACATTTTCAGTGAAAAACTGTTGAACTGTTCAGGTAAACTGAACGTAGACGGCAAGTGGCCCTGCTGCACTGACTCATGTAATGTTATATGGGCCAAATATGGGACGTATTTAATCATTCAGTCATTAAATGAATCAGTCAGATGAAAAAACTCAAACAGAAATTTAATGAACCTGAGACATATGAGGAGAAAAAACACATAACGCTGAGCCCCTTCTTAATCACATGCTATAAAATATATGCTGAAATTGCTTTTCTGAGATCATGTTTACTAATGCCAGGTAATCATGCCCATTAATGTGCCTCCTAATATCATGATCCAAACACACAAAAGGCAAGTTTTAGCCAATTTTGTCCTTCTAAACAGACATATTTATGCTCATTTTCTGAAATTTTGTTGTAGAATTCCAGACTCCTTTCTCAGTTGTATTTTAAAGGTATTGTGCAAATGAGAGCTGTTACACCAATCATAGTATATTTCAAGTTTTGATTCTTGGAGGAAGAACTGAGAAAAAAATCAGGCATAATTTATTGAGATCTTTTCTTATTCTCTTTGATTGTTCTGTTGGTGCAGGCTTCAAGTCTCCAGCAGAACCATGTTTACTGAATTTCTTTTTCCATTCAACTTTCAAAGTTGATATGTAATATTTGCAACACAGGCAGAAATATGAGACCTGTGTTCCCAGCTGATTTAAAGATAAAGGCTTATTCAACAGGCTGCCTTAGTTTATACAGTTTTAATTTTATGTTTCTCCTTGTCTGATTAAAGTAGTTTTGATCCATTCAATGTATGTGAAATGGCTTGAAGATTTACTGGGAAGCTATAAAGCAAATCAGAAAATGGGACCCTCTAGCCACCAAAGCGCAAAGATGGCCAAGAGCAAATGGATGTGATTTATCTCCGTTCAGGCAACATTTTTACAGTAATTTTCACCCAAAAAAAGGACTTCCTATAATTTCTTATCCCAAGAGTTATTATTATGCTGTTTTTTTACGATGCACCTGCTGAAGCAGCGATCCAGCTCGCATCAACGGCGAGTTACTACTGGTATATTTTAATAACCCAATTCAATCAATTATGCATTGACGCGCAATTTGTGGCCATTTGTTTCACTTTCTCACTCTGTAAATATATCTTTCACATCTCCCAAGGCTCATTTAACTCTCCAAAACATATGCAAATTACTATAATTGTCTCACATCATTTGGACTCGTCTTCATCTTGCTTTGAAAATGTTTCTTCATATCCAAATTACGCACAAGTGACAGTTTCAGTTACAGGTTGCGCCCGCGTCACAAGAACAGAACAAATGCACATTCAGCGCCTCCCTGGTGCACTTGGACACATATCGAGCCCCGCATTATCAATTTACGGTCTACACGAATACCAATCGAGTGTTAATGGACTCACCTTTCGCCGCAATATCTACTTTGGGAAACGAGTCTTCACTCAAGAGTGGCGTGGAACAAGTGGCGTGAAATTCCCGAAGCTCCTCCCTGCCCGGAGTGCGCATCATGTGGATCCACTGAGCTCTCCCGAGTCAGATCCAGCGGAGTCAGAGTAGGAGTGAGGCGCCAACATCTGTGCCAGGAACGGTCCGCTGGAGATCTGCGCAATGGCCGCGTCCTGTGGGCTTCCCGCACATCACAATTTTACCCGAGGCATCTCTCTCATCTTCATTTTTATTATGCAAACGAACATCACAAGGTTTATTGCATTCGAGGTTTTATTTCTACTTGCGGTGCACAGTGTGGACGCATCTCTGACACGAACATGTCCTTATATCATTTCAGTTTATGGCCCTCGTCGTTCTGCTCCAGTCTGATCTCAGATGAACAGTGTTCAAGTTGATATAATCGTTTATTTTCCACGATTGGGATCAAGTTAGTTTAAAGGAACGGCTTGGAACCAAGGCCAGAGTAGACTGATTTCCCCTGGAAATAGTCACGTACTCCTTTCTGTGAGCTCCATGACAACCTGGAAAAGCTGAAAGCTGTTGGACAATGCACCGTTGTTTTTGGTTTAAACTGCAGACATAAACATGTAGGGATTTCATCAAGGTGGCAGGTCAATAAAAGAACATTTGAGGCCCCGAGCTGCAGACATGCTATTCGAATACAGCCTGTTTTATTAATCTGAAGGATTGTAAAAGAATTTTGAAAGGGTGCCTCAGTCTCTAGAGGACAATTTCTTTGTCATGTCAGTGTGACATACAATGTCTTCCAAAACCCTTCGTACACTTGAAATGGTTTCGCAGTTGGTTACATTACAACCACAAATTTCAATGTATTTCATTGGGAGATTTTGTGATGGAACTTCATCAAATGGACCAAAAGTGCAAAGGAAAACTTTGACTTCTATCGTGTCCAACTAAGAAGGTGAAAAGTTTGGCATTCATTTGTACTTAGCCCCCTTTACTCTGATTTCCTAACTATGATTAACTGGAAACCCTGTGTGTGGTGCAACCTCAGTATAAATATAGTTGTTCCAAAACATGATTGTGACACCATCATGGTGTTGGTATGCTTTTCTTCAGGTGGACAGGGAAGCTGTTCAGAGTTTTTGTGAAGATAAATGTACCTAAATACAGGGCAAACAAAGGAAACCTGTTTGAAACTACAGAAGCTTTGAGACAGGGCAGAAGGCATCTAGCTGTAACTGCAGTCGAAGATGATTCAAGCCAATATTGACTCAAGTGCTCCAGCTTACTCCCACAGACCAAAAACATGACTGTCAGGTTAATTTTTCTCTCTAAATTCTCCTTAGGTGTGAGTGTGTGTGTGTGTGTGTGTGTGTGTGTGTGTGTGTGTGTGTGTGTGTGTGTGTGTGTGTGTGTGTGTGTGTGTGTGGTTGTTTGTCCTGTCTGTCTCTGTGTTACCCTGCGACAGGCTGGCGACCTGTCCAGGGTGACCCCACCTCTCACCCAAAATTTCTCCCTGGAGATAGGCACCAGCACCTCTCCCAACATCACTAAAGACAAGAGTGTAAGAAAATGGATGGATGGATGGATGGAAAACTAGCTATGATTTTCCTTTCACTTCACTATTTTGTTCTACTTTGTGTATATTCGTCTCATCCAATTCATTACACCTTATAGGATGAATTCCCATCCTGAGGTCTATCTTGTGGTTACATGACTATGTTTCAGAGTTATTATTTTTTCAGAACTACAGAGAAAACAAGAGCCTACAAGCTGAAGAACATTTTACTAAACTATAAGAGGATGTTTTGTATATTTGGTCTCTAGAGACTAATTTATCCACCTTCCTGGAGCTGTTTAGGAGCCACATTAAGTAACTGTTTGGGTTCAGGGGATTTGAAGATGTGCCCAGTTCTCTCCTTTTCTTTGTTCTTAGAGTGCTGATCAGCCTCTGCCTTATTGATCTGGTAAAGCAGCCATTTGGCCTTAGCTTATTGTCTTAACAATGAGATTCACCCCCAACCTCCACATGTAAATGAAGTCGTTTGATTCTGGAGACCATCAAACAGGAGGGATTGTGTTGTGGCACTGAGGAAAGTTTTGGGTTGTCATTGGACCTTCTGTGAGTGACTGCAGCAACCTTTGGAATACAATCATGCATCAAGCTGGAAAATCTTTAGGCTTTTCTGCTGAAAATGTGTTAAAACAGGATTATATTTTTGAAAAAAATATATATATATCAAAAAAGAGCTGACTTGAACACTTACTTTCTTTTTAATTTAATCTTTTTTTTTATTTCTTATGTGTGATGTTGGTGTTCTTTCCTCTGATGAACTAGATCCATCTACAACATTTATATCTGAGAAAGGTCAGTACTTTTACTTGGTCTTTTCAAATCAATAACTTTATTCTTCTTTAGCAACCATTTTTAAAAGGTTGCTAAAGACCTTTTGAAAGTAGTTTTATTGCTGAAAAATTACACTTTCTTGGATTTAGTTCACAGACAGATGTTCTGACATTTTCTTTTGTCACACAGTAATGCTTTAAATCTGAACCTATTATTTCCATCAGCCATCTTGCTTGCTTATGTAATCTTTAGTATTCTGGACAAAGGCAGATATCCATGGTCACTAGGGCCTTTAGTTGCTGTTTTTACTTCTAATATGTTTTTCTTTTTTGACAAGCTATGCTGCTAGAATGACCGTTGTTTGACGACCTCTCCTGGGGAAGGTGACCATGGTCTTAAATGTTTGGAACTTTAAATCACTTTTTTGTAACCTTTCCAAACCTGATGATTACCAACATCCTTTTATTGAGGTCCTCTGAAAGCTTTACGGCAGCCACAATAAACTTCCACAAAGCATTATGAAGGTCAGACATTTATAAGTCCCTGTTCTTTAATGTGACCGTCCAGAGTGTATTATCACATTCACCTGGAAACCTTTTACTTTAGTTTCACTTTCTAATGATCCACCAATCCCAACTGTTGCCTTTTTATATTATGCACATTATAGCTAATAATTTTTCCCTATTAAAAAAAACACACCAAATGCACTGCTGTTATTTCTGTTGTTTTTAATGACTTGCAAAAGCATTTACATCCTCTCAGCTTTTCCACATTTGTTTAAGTGAGAGGCACATCACTTGTTATGGATTTTTTTCAGCAATGTAAAGAAATCTGCCACAGACTCAAAAGATTTGCGGAACGAAAGACTTACAGTCCTTTTCTTTAAGCTGAGTCTGCATCTCAAATAAAGCTGTGTTTAGGTAGACTTCCTTGTATAAGTAAAAACGTTATGCTAGTTTTTTTTTTCAAGCAAATGTAAATGGGTCATCATGTAATTTCTGCACATGAAATCTGATCATGTTTACAGAGAATGGGTGGGTTCTCCATGTTTCTTTAAGCTAAAAGACAGATTTATAGTTCTCTTTCTGTGCCAAAGCGTTTCCTCCTTTTGCAGTTGGTGTTTTTTATGAAGGTTACTCTGACAGCTAAACACTTTCTAATGCAGACAGATGAAAGTCTTTAAGTCACAGGTGATTGGACATATTGATTCAGAGGGATGGATAGTCTGTAAAGTTTGCAAATTGGATTCCTGAGGTAAATGTTTGCGTGGGAAGTCTCTGTTATGCCTCGGGACTCGTTCCAAGAAGTAAAACTGATCTTGTATTTTTTCCTCTCTTCTGTCTTTGTCCAATAGAATTCACTTTTAATGGCAATAACCTTGTAGCTTCATGGAGAACCCCAGGGTCATCTCACTTTCAGTGAATTTGCAGGCTTTGGGAGGGAGAGAGGTTAAATTATGCAATTATCCACTAGCTCAGGTTATAACAGGAAATAATATTAGCTACCATAACTATGCAGATGACACACAGCTCTACGTTACGATGTCACCAGGTGACTCAAAACCCATCCAATCACTGAATAAATGTTTAGAACAAATAAATGTGTGGATGTGCCAAAACTTTCTCCAGCTGAACAGAAACAAAACTGAAGTTATTATTTTTGGACCTAAAGAGGAACAACCTAGAGTCAATGCACATCTTCAGTTATTACAACTTAAAACCAGCGATTGTGAGCGTGAGTGGGAATAAAAATAGCAATAGGTATTTTGTTCCATATAACACAATAAGAGTGTAATGGGTAAACCTTCTATAAATGCAAATTCGACAAAAAACCAAACCTGTTTAGGATTTTATTTGAAACATTCTCAATTATAAATGTATTGATGGAACTTGACTAAATGTTGTGTTTTTATTGGTGTTTTTATTGTTTTTACTGTCGATTCAATGTTGCATTATGTTTCTGTTTTTGATATGATGTAAAGCACTTTGAAATGCCTTGCAGCTGAAATGTGCTTTACAAATAAAATTTGAATGATTGATTGATTAGTGGATATAAGACAGTATTTTCATTAAATGTGCTTTACAGGTGTCGAGCCCACTTTTAAAATCCATTGAACCTTTCATAAAACTGCAAAATCACTCCAAGTAGGGCTTTTCTTTTAACACAGAAAGGAATTACCTGTGTTTTCTAAGACAGGCAGCTCACTCAGGTCTTCATAATGAGCAAACCAACTGACTTACAGTACTGACAATGCCTGAAAGCTATGGGGGTTTCTGTTTTATGCACAACTTGGAGTTTGGGAAACAATGAAAAAAAAATTCTGCAATAAAAAAGAGGAGATATTTAGATAAAGCATTAAAGGAATAAACAGTGATTAATTACTTTTGCAGGAGACTTCAAGCTTGTTAACAATTGTGACAAAACAATGTAATATTTAGCTAGATATAATACCTATGCCTTAGAGTTTTGTTTTTGCTCAAGCTCAAATTATTCTTACCAAATTTGCTTTTACAATAAAGCTTTATTAAAACAGTTATGTTCTTTGTGGTAAATTGGCAAGATCAGGTCAAATTGAACAATTCCAACAGTGTGTTTTGGGTATTATTTAAATCTTCACATCCTTTCTGCTACATATGGTGGCAAAAAAATGGAAATGCATCCTTGTTCAGACCTGTTTCTAACACCATGCAGTTGTTTTAGACCTTTTAATTCTGTGTGTATTAGGAAAGCACATTTTGGCAAGAACTTTTTCCTTGGGCATTTCTCAGCTTACCTTTAAAAAGGCATGTTCCCATGGTTCCAATAGCTAATGTGCTTTTTTGTATCCTGTAAACCAAGATGTCATGGGTTCCTGATAAAAGATTCTACATACCATGTAAAAAAAAAAAAAAAAAAAGATAAAAAAAGGCACAATAAAAACTACTTTGGCTATATTTAAAGGTAAAAATAAAACAAACAAGAAAAACGTATTTTAATTGTTTTTTTTCTAATCTATTACATGTTATTCTTTTTAGCCTTCCTGTCATTATATGGTATAATGGGAAGATAAAATGTATTGTGACATTATATATTTTAATGGCATATAATAGTATTATTTTTCTATCTTTTTTTATACAAAGGAAACACATTTCAAAAATCCTCCCAGGATTTTAAACTTTGCTTATTCGTTTGGATATAAAACCCTTATAGTCAAGGCAACACTTCACATTTTGTTATATCGACTTTCTATCAGTTTCGGCTTTCATGAAAACCCTAAACAAAAAATGAAAATATAACTCTAAGCATACAGCGTGTTTTTGCTCTTTGCAACTCATCATTTCGTGTGAGCGAAGCAAAAGAATAAACAGACAAGAAAGGTAATAGATAAACTGTGGCTGACCACTCTGACTGCCATGCTTCCGGGGTTCAAATGAACCAATCAAACGTCGGCCCTTCATCTTGCGCATGCTCATTTATGACTGCTGTGGTTCCCCGAACATAACAGCAACAGGAAGGAACAGCGCAGGATCAAGGAGCAAAGAAGGAGAGACTTTGAAGTGTTTGGACACGCATTTCACTTAATAGCAGACACAGTAAGTTCACTAAAGTGTTTAATATCCGCTTATATCGTTGTGGCATAATAGTTTTGATAAGGTTTTTAGTCCATTGAACTTCTCATGGGCGGCTATGTGTTTGTAAATGCTAACAGTCTCTCGGCAAACTCTAAGCAAAGGCTTTTTACAGTGCGAATCATGTGATCTGTCGCTTGCTATCCAGTCCTAGTCACCTTGATTTGAGTTTACACTTGACATTGTTTGTTTACATATACTCTGGGAGTCTATTTTACAATAAATAAGTGATAGCTGTAGTCGAACCATTTTGCCATGAGTGCTTGACAGGACATGTCGCTATTCAATGTTATGTCTTTAGTTTACCATCAGAGTTTTTCTGCTGACGGAGCAAAAGCCAGATCTCCACTCCGAGTTTCTTCTTGTTTTCGAATCTTTTGCTTTCACTTCCACAGTTTGGAGAGGAAAGGCATCTCAGCATGGCTGCTGCTCCTGCTGCTCCTCCTCCCTCATCCAAAGGCAGCCTGAGGGAGGACCTGACCTGCGCCATTTGCTGCGACCTATTCCGGGAGCCTGTCATGCTGTCCTGCATGCACCACTTTTGCAAGGCGTGCATCTCAAGGTACTGGAGGGGAACATTGGGTCCCGTAACCTGCCCACAATGCCGCAAAGAGTTCAGGTCCAAGCAGTTTCAGACCAACTACCTGGTGGCAGCCATGGTGGACAAGGTTCGGTCCTCCTCTTCAGACACCTACATCAGGAATCTGGAGGTGACTTCATCGCTTTTACTTTCTCCTCCCTCTGTGTGTTTTATCATCTGGCTGTCTCACATTTATTTTTAGATTGGTGTGTGTTATATCTTATGCAGATAATAAAATGTCCCAAAGTAAACCTAATAATGATCAGACATTTCCATTTGAGTTGTAAAAGTTTAATATAACTGTGTTCCATTTTTCAGTCCACATCTGTGTCTTAATGACATGTTGTGCTTGACTGACTCGATCAGGCCAAAGTCCACTTCCACTCCCTGTTAATGTCATTTGGTATGGCAGAATATCTCAGTTAACCTAAATAAGGATCATTGTGTAAAGCACCACCAAAAGAACTACCACTGATGATTTACAATGACTTTGTAAATAGATTTAACTGCCTGGGTTGAAAACATTTACATTTTTCTTTTCTTCATTTTTATGCTTTATGTTGATTCATGTTGAAATCCCAGTAAAATATATTAAAGTCTATGACTATAGCCTAAAATCATGTAAAAAGTTAATTTACAATTGTTTAAACCAAAATCCCTGATTTTTGTTTTCAAACTGCAGCTGTGCGATGTTTGTTTATGTGCACAGCTGGTGCTCTCTTATCATCTTGGGAGCTGATAGCAACATTGATTTCTCTTCCAAATCCACAGCACTTGGACTTTGTAATAGTGTGTACCACTGTTGCATTGTGTTAAGATAAAATACAAGCATATAGCTTCTTCTAAAATGCAAAGTCATGCAGTGCCAGCACAAAATATAGCTTTAAAGGAATTTAATAGGTAGCAGTGAGGGTTCTGATTGCTCTGGCTTTCCTATCCCACTACATTGTACAGATTTACATTTTATAAATTAGCTTCTCCAGACATTATTTGCATATTGCTTTGCAGAAAATGCTGAGTGCGGCGTTGCAGAGCCATAACTCAAGGAAGGAGGATCTCCTCTGCACCATTCGCAAAGACAAAGACAAGCTGGATATCATAAAGGTAGGCTCGACCGAAAACAACTTAATATTTCATTATGCACATTCAGTTGTGTTTTCAGCTGCATTCATAGTCTCTTAATGTGTTCCTCAAATGTCTAAGCACAATTCTGCTTCTCACACTTAACGGAATATCAGCTGCAAATAAGATACAAGTGTTGATAAGCAGATGGGAGCTTGCTGTGTGCTCTGAGTAGATGAAAAGAAAACCTTCATCAGTGCAAACTTCCTGTGACTGTTTGAGGCATTTCTTAGAATTTCCACCCCTTTTAAACTGCTTTATGTCATTTGAACAGCTCTTTATCTAAAAAATGTTGGAGAGCAACTGCTGTAGCGGTGTTAAAACCTTGATGCTTTCTGATAAACCATTCTGCAGCAGTCTAACAAAGTCGGACCTCATCAAACACATTTAGTTCAGTGGCACCCAGCTAATTAAGACAGTTGTTCAGACAGCTAATCTGATAAACTACTACGTGTTCTGGTCAAACTTTCATCTCACATGATTCTGCTGCAAGATCTAGTTGCTGCATTGAGTCTTATGAATACAGTTTGGCATTCCTCTTTGCTCATAGATTAAGGTTTGTTATAATGTGTGAAATAGGTTTAAATATTGCTTCACTACTTTTTTGCTTGTATCTTCTCAAATACAAGCAAAAAAAATGTTCATTCCCTATTCAGCTTAGCCACAGATTTCAATGTATTTTATTCAATAAATATGTGGTAGAGCAGCATGAAGTAGATCATAACCGTGAACTGGAACAAAAAGGACATTTGGTTTTCTGATAAGGATAATGTGCATTTGTGTTTAGCTCCCTGTAATGCAAACCCTCTAAATAAAATCCAGTGCAACAAATTGCCTCCAGAAGTCAATGAATTAGTAATTATAATCCACATTAAGGCTGCATGTTTAACCTTAAGTATAAAATGCTATGTGGCAGAGAACACCGGACATCAGCCTGAACATATCATGCCCACAGTGAAGCACGATGGTGAAAATGTAATGCTGTGGGGAAGATTTTCTTTAGCAGCAACAAGTTAGGTAATCAGAAGTTAGTTACCTGTAAGAGGAATGGAGCTAAGTATAGTTCTACCTCTAAACTTGTTTGGTGCTTTAAAAGACTTGGTTTTGAATGGCCTTGTCAAAGTCCCACAATAATTCCAATTGAAAAATGTTTTACAGGACATGGAAAACGAATGTTCATTGAAGTTCTCCAGCCTATCGGACTAAGCCTGACTTATTTTACAAAGAAGAAAAGGCAAAAATCATTATCTAGATGTATAAACGTCATTCCCCTAAAGTCGTGCAACAGAAACTGCAGTGGAAGGAGATTCATTCTGCATTTGCACAGTTCTACAAAGCATTGACCTCATGGAATTAAATAGAAATCCTGCCACACTTTTCTTTTTAAAGCAGTTATAAAGCCGTGGATCACTTTCCTTCACCTTGTCAATCATTTGTGCTTTGTATTGGTCTTTTAATGTGGAATTAAAAATTAAATACTGTAAGCGCACTGTATTTTGTATCTAAGTCACGTTGCAATGTCAATGTTCCTGATGCACTTTCTCACTTCTCCAGAGGGTTGGAGCAGATCTGGAGGGGTGTGTCAAAAGTGAGTTCAGAGCTCTGCATCAGATCCTGCAGGAGGAGGAGAATCATATGTTGGATCAGCTGAGGAGAGAGGAAGCGGAGGAACTGGAGAAGGTCCAACGTCACCTGGAGGGTGCAGAGCTGGCTATGAGGGAGCTGGAAAATAACATAAAGCTGCTGCAGCAGCCGGACATCTCACTGGCTGAGGTGGAGCCTTCTCAGTCCAAGTCTATTAATTTTGTAAAGTTATTATTGTTTTTTTTGTACCTAACCATAATTTAAAATATTATGGTGGAATAAAAACTTGAGCTTCATCTAATGTGTAACTTTTCTGCCAGTGTGCAACATGCAGTTAATGTGATTTCTTTGGTTTCCTTCCTGACAGTTTCCACAGTTGAGGTAAGCATTTACTGCCGTAGAGTGACACAGTAATTGCTCCAGGCTTTTTAACACCAGTAATGTACATATTAGAATTGGACATCTAATTAATGTTATTTGATCTTAGACACCCTAATGAAATGTGTTTAATCCACAGGCCCTGTGTGGACGTGAACATGGCGCCAGATTTTGATATCAGTGCCTTCAGCAGCAAATACTTGGCTCCGTTACAATTCATCACATGGAGAAGGATGTTCAAGGCCCTGAAGCCAGGTAACTTTCCATCTGATGAGCATCATTAAACACAGACTGATACTACAACTTTCAGAGGCATTTTAAAGAAATGACAGTGCAAAAATATTCATACCTTGTCAACCTTTTCCCATGGTCACATCATGACCATAATTATGTTGTAGAAGAAAATGGTAGATCGGTTTTTAATATTTTCAATAACTAAAAGTCAGAAATGTTTGGGGTTCATATGTCTTTAGACCCATTTACTTTGTTAGTCCTGAATAAAATCCATTTATACCAACTCTGTGTAGTTCTAGTAAATAGATTCCGGCTTTGCGTAAGTGAATTAATCTTACATTGCTTTCACACCAGGATCAACTAAAGATGTAACAAATGTTGGAATTTTGGTCCCCAGTCGAACAGAGTCGTACTATCATTCAGACTGTCACCATTAAACACTGCAGAGTGCATCTCGGGCTTTGAATGTAGTACTTTTCTTCCCTCACAATGATGTATGTTGTTGTTTTGGTCCATCACATAAAATCTCCTCATGAATACACTGAATAAAACTGAAAAACACAAAGAGGTGTGAATTCATGTCAAATTGTTATTGCAAAAACAATATTTGTGCCAACGCCTGATGAATCTTTTCCACCCAAAGGTCCTGCTGCCTTAACGTTTGACGTAGAGACGGCACATCCCAGCATCCACGTCTCCCGGGACAAAACCGAGGCTGTCGAGTGCGATGTCATGACCCCGCACACGAGCAACAGCAAGCGCTTCGTCCAGTGCGTCAACATCCTGGCTGCCCAGGCCTTCCAGTCAGGGCGACATTACTGGGAAGTTGAAGTGGGCTCCAGCCCCAAATGGGACCTGGGCGTTGCCTCCGAGACCGTGGACAGGCGCGCCCGGATCAAACTCAGCCCCGAGAATGGCTACTGGACCCTACGGCTGCGGAACAGGAGCGAATACTGGGCCGGGACGCAGCCATGGACGAGGCTGCAGCTCGGGTCGCCCCCGCAGAGGATTGGGGTGTACTTGGACTGCGACGAGAGGAAGGTGGCCTTCTACAACGCCGACGATATGAACCTGCTGTTTTTGTTCAGCAAGGGGCCGAGAGGAAAAGTGTTCCCCTTCTTCAGCCCGTGCATCAGTGAAAACGGACAGAAACGTCACCCTATGAAGCTCCTCCACCGGCTCTGTCCGACTAACTGAAGTTGGTCGATACCGTTCAGCATTAAAAACCTGTTCTGTTATTCACCAAAGACTTTGAAAGGCACCCCTGCCATTACTTCATTTTGGATAATTTCAGTTTTTCTCAAATTTTCTAAGCTGTAATTGTTACAGGTTTACATTATATAGAAATAGATATAGCATTTTCTCATAAAAAATATCAGTGTTGTCTTTAGTGTCTTGAGGAAGAGGTTTTCTTTCCATTTTGTTTTTAATCAGCATGAATGATCTGTGCACTTTACTTTGAAATGTTATATTTGATTAAATGGCTTCCTCATATTTTATGCATGAGTTTGAAATAAGTTGGTTCTGTCTGTAAGCTTTCCAGTTTCACAGAATTGAACTATAAACATTAATTTGTAGACATTGTATGTGCCTAGTTTCAAACACAAACGCATGCATTGTGTTTCATTGTTGTATACATGGATGTAAGATGTAAACCTGCTGATGCGGACAATAAACCAAGTCATTTTAAGCTGACTGCCTTTGATTCTTTTCAGCAGCTGCAACTTTGCATGGATTCATCACCTCTGTAGGGTTAAAGTCCTCACTACTTGAACCTATGAAGGATGTTATAAGGCCTCATCAAAGGAGGCTGCACAATTGCATACTCCGCGGTTGATGGCAGTCCAAAACCATTTAAACCCCGAGACAGTGGAAGCTTGTTGACTCTGCTGCACCTGGACTGGAATTTGTGAACGTGTGAGCCATCTCTGACACTAGAGCAGCGAGAACAGGCGGGCTTTTGGTTATCTCCACAAACACACTAGAGCACCGACGTCCTGTTTCCTCCCGTCAGGTGAAAGGTCAGGCAAACAGAGTGACAGTGTGGTTGTTTCTGAGGTTCTGTTTTTTGACAGCCCTCAAGGGCACGAGAAGCAGGATGCTGCTGCCTGCTCCTCTGAACGGAGGAGTGGCACAATGAACCACACCAAACGGGGATTTGTGCTTTTCCTGTGAAATGTTTTGTTAATTGGAAAAAGCACAAACAAAATTTGAACTTTTTTTCTGTGGATCCTGAGGCTGAGATGTTGTGCATGTATGCTTGTTTTGAACAAAACTAGCACTCCAGTGCTATCTTTAGCGTCTTCTACCAGAATTACTGATCAAATACAGATTTCTAAACGTGCATTTCAAGTTAGAATTGGTTACAATACAGTATTAAAAAAAGAAATGACATCACCCGACACTTGAGTTTTTATGTTCACTAGGTGCGTTTGGGTGGGTTATTTTCCAACATTTTACATCCTGTTTAGCTTTACCTGTCACTGACATGCATATTTGCTGTATATTAATCAGATCGCCACTGTTATTAATAAATAGTGCAAAACATTGTCACTTCAGCAACTCTACTTGGGAAAAAAAGGATTTTCAAGAAAAACTACAGACCAAAGGACGCCCGGAGTTTACACAGAGACAATGGAAATGCTGCCTCAAGAAGAAGGCTCTTTTAATATTGTTCATTCCTTACAAAAATAATGTATCCACTGTAAACAAGACAAACCTTTTCTTCCTCTAAAAAATGTTTAAAAATGTAATGATTTGTTATGCTGTGGGATTAATTTTCTGTTTCTTGTACTGCATGGATTCTAGTCTAGTTCAGACTTAAAGTAATCAGTAATCATCTGCATAGTTAAAGCCAAAGTATAACTGAGACTTTTAGCACTACTCCGACAAACTAAAAATGTGACCCATTGTTGATTTTCTTTATATTGTCTATTTTAGAATAACACCTGAATATTACCAATTTATAGCACCTTATAGAAATTAGGAAAAATATGTACATCCAGTTCAAATATTTAGCCTCATTTCCCTTTATCATCTTCTAACATGTGTGTTTTGCTTATTTATGACCCAGATTTTCACATAAGAAATTAATTAGTGTAAAATGTAGCAGTAGTCTGGAATTAAAATAGTGAAAGCCATCTGTTCAAATGTGACAACAGACAGTAGCTCTCCAAAATCTCCCATTAAATAGGCTATGTGCGTGGTGCTGGAATTGTTATAGTTTGATGTTAATTTGCTGCCTTTTGTACTACTATATAGACTTCAGTTAACATTTGTTGAAAGAGTTTAAATATTATATTTGATTGGTAATATTTTGAATTGGGACCTACTTCTCAAGCCATTGGTATGTTTTTAAATTTTGTCAGTAGTTGGGAGGGGATTTAAAACATGCAATGAAGGGTTCAAAACATGCATTTCTAAAAGGTTTTTAAAATATTAGACAACATAAGTCAATTTATGCTGTAAATATGTACAATTCACTCTCATGATTGATTTTATGGCTGCTGATTTTGTGAATGAAAAACTGAGCTCCCGCATTGCAAACATGAACTACTACATGGCTGACGTGAAATTTTGGCTGACGTTCTCAAACCAAAACAAAAACAAAACATTTACTGAGAGCCGTATACCACTTCAAAGAAGCTCAGCGAAGTGGCGTTTGGCCCAAAGGTATGTGGATGTGAACTTCGCTGAGCTAGAGACAGCTTTACTTGCTCCACATCCTTCCTATGGTAGTTGCTGTGCGGAGCTGTGGTCTGTTTCCTGACCTGAGGATGGGCCGGATGGAGTGCTGGCACTTCAAGGACGGGTCCTTGAGTTCTTGGATGTCTCTCTGGAGCCACCGAGATTATTTAACTCTAACCTTTTCATCTGACACAGCAGAGACATCCGAGCCATTCTTCATGAGGGGCATTGTTGCTGTTGTCTGGATGTAAGCAGTGTCTTATTAATGAGACCGTTCGAGTCTTCTTACGTCAGCATTATCTGTTTTAAATCCATAATGAGACTTGACAAGTCCCTGGCCTAAGCTTTGCTCCACTATCAGCACAATTTGGGGTGTTTATTTTCCTCTGAAGCCAACTTTGCTCCAGGGCTGAAACCAGGGAAAACATTTTAATTACAACCATTCAATCATAACATTGTGTTTTATGAACAGAGGTGGATTGCCTTAAGGGGTCTAGAGGGAAACACATGCCCACAATAACATGCCATGATCCTCTGGCTCTGTGTTATTCCACACGCTTCATGTTCGTCATAGCTGAGAATGACAACATATTCACATCTTTGAAAATATTTTGTTCTCTTTTGTCTCATTGTCAGCAGCAGTTTGATGGATGTACAAGGGCTCCCCCGGCTCTGAGGGCAGAGTTAGCTAAGAATCTGGGGTCAGTGGTGGTTTTGTTTTTGTTGTAACAGTCTCCAGTCTTTAAGTGGAGATAGAGCACCTTGTTGATTTGCAGCATACCCCTGGACGGTAAAGATGTGTGGGATCGATTACACAGGCCTGAACCTGCATTCTGTTTCTTCTCCACCAGAGGTTTGATCGTCCCTCGAAGCTTATGCAAGATCTGGCTGTTAATGAACAAGCTGCACCTGACACTCCATCTCCAAAGTGCACAACCCTACTACCCTGTTTTGTACTCTTGAGTTTACACTGGTTTTCAATTTGCAAAGATCCCTGCCCGTGAAATAAAACAGAGCTGACAGCAGCTCACTGTGGGGCCCGCCTGTTGCATTCTCGGTTGAAGATATTCCTTTACACTCTGAAGACTCCCCTGAGGTGATGGATGTGTGGGTGGAGTGGGGTTAACGGGATCTGGATGAGCCTGGAAGATCTCCATGCAGTTCATTGGAGACACCTTTATATCTCACTCTTTGAATGAATGACTGCAGGCTCTTAATAAAATAGGACACTCCCAAAACTCAGGAAGAATTTGTGTTCATCTTGTCTGAACATTAAGTAATGGCTAAAATTTGATCTGAACTGATAAGTGTTTTTTTTTTTTTTTTTAGAAATGTAAATCACAAAATACCATGTAACTATGGAAGAACAGATTCTCATTTTGTACAATACCAGGAAAGCTGTATTATGCATGCAATTAGTCTCCTCTATAGTGATACACCTAAATAAAACCCAGTGCAGAAACTGCTTAGTATACAGTCTACATGTGATTAGTTTGATGTCTGAATAAAAACATCTGATCTGTGAAGGTCTCAGGTTGGTTAGAAAACACTTTAGTAACAAAATCAGCATCATTAAGTCCAAGGAACTCAAAAGACAGGTCAAAGGGGAAGTTATTTAAAGCAGCTTTTAATAATAAAACAACATCAAAATGTTTGGGCATCTGGAAAAGCACTGCTCAATCCACGGCTCTAAACTGGAAAAGTATGACATAGCTACAAACCAAGACATGTCTACTAAAGTCACAGGTTAGCCAATGACAGCATTAATCCAAGAAGCCAATGGTAGCACTGAAAGAGTCTTGAAAGGAGACTTGAAACGATTGTCGTTTTACTCAAACAAATCTGGTCTTTATGGATGGGAGACTGGCAAGGAGAAAGTTATTGCTTGAATAAAAGCCATAAAATGTCCAAGCACAACAAACATGTGGAAGAAGGTAATTTGGTCAGATCGGACCAAAACTGGGCTCTCTAGCTTACAAGCAAAACATTGTGTGTGAAGGAGACCTAACACTGCACATCACTCTGAACACAACGTCCCAAACTTTTTTGTGGTAGTGGCAGCATCATGTAGTGAGGAATATGTTGTTATCAAAGACAAGGAGGCTGGTCGAAGGTAATTGGAAGATACTGTAGATGAAACTAAAGACAAAAAATATGTTTTAATTTAGGTCAAACCTGTATAAGACAGAAGTTTATGCTACGTGCCTACGTGCAGAGTAACACTTTGACTGTTATTTGCCTGACACTTGAAGTGGTGTGTTTTGCTTCCATCTATATTGGGGCATTTGTTGGCACTTCCTGTGGTGACTTTGACTGCAGTCCCCACAGCATCATGATAACCTGCTGAGCTATTCAGGTGCCAGGACTCCTCCACATACCTTAAACCTGAAAACAAAATCTATACCAGCGGTTCTACACAGCTCTCAATGTGCTTTAATGAGACCTTTACTTTCTTCACACAGTGCGTGTAACCGCTGCAGGTCTTTCACACACAGAGGATGAGACGGATGGGATTTTGCAGGAAGGAAATTTGTCATGGATGTTAGTGTGAACTCCCCTCCGTCCCCTACCCCCCAGTCTCTCTTTACACACCTCCTCTCTCCCACACTCCTCCAAATCAGCTTGTTTTATGAACTGAGTGGGTGGGTGCGCTCCAGTCACGAGCAAAGGAAAGGGAAATCATTGTAAATCTCATTCAGTACCTTGTGCATCCTTTTGACAAAAGAGGAAAGGTTTTTTTTCTTTTTTTAATTTTTTTTCCCCATGTCCTTTCTTTCTCTCGGCGCTTCGGTTTTCCGACACAGAAGCAGCCAGTCCGCTTCCACGCACAGGCTGACCGAGGCTCACCTGAACGCACCCCGCCTCCCTCCTCTCACTATTACGGATTTGTGATTTGTCATCCATTAAAATCACTTTCAAACTCTTTCTAGCTGCATTAACAGCAAACAAACAAACAAACAAAAAAACTCCTACCAAGCTTGGGCAATTCTGGACCGGAGATCTGGAGATGAAGACAGATTTCACGCTTTTCTGCCGGACTTGGATTGGAATAGCATACGCCTCAGGTGAGCGACTCCACCAGAAAGACGGAAAGTTTGAAATATTTGATAATAATAGTTGAACTTTTTGGAGAAATACGCTTTAAGTCACTATGTTTTGTTTTAATAACCATAGGATGCAAACTTTTCTTTATTTGGTCAGACTGCACTTAAAATAAGGATTTTGGGTTGTATTGAATATTAGTCATTAAAATTATGTATTTGATTAAAGGGTGCTGTTTTGTAAATTTAATGTTCATGAATTATAAAATTAAATTTGACTGTCAAGTAAATCTTTCTGAACTGGAAAAGCTAATCCAGAAATGTGTGCAGAGTCTAGAAAAGTACAGCAAGGCTCACATTTATTACTTTTTTTTGTATTTTTTATTTTTATTTTTTCTAATTGAGAATAAATATCAACCAAGCTGTCAAAAAAAAACAAAAAAACAACTGAAATTAGGAAGCTTTTGTGTTAGAACAAGAATTCAAGTTTGCACTCAACTTTCACTAGTTTAGCAACAGAGCTAATGCTAAAGTTGAACTTGCTAGCAAGCTTTAGCTAAACCCCTTGTTTCCAGTGGATGATGCATTTTAAAGTTATTTTCAGGGAAACAGTTTACACGCCACATTCTTAAAGTAGCTTTAAAAAGTTTAATGCTGTCTCAGTAAAAGTAAGTGACAGTGATCAAAATCAAATGGAGTTTGTTCACCCTATGGCACTAAAAAGCAGGACATTTACAATTTACATGTCACCTTACAACTATTTCATTTTTACAGCTGTTTCAGTAAGATTAAAAAAATGTTTCTTTGTAATATGGATGGACAAACCAGCTAAGAAAAAAGGACTTGATAATTAGTTATTTATGAACTTAACTTAGTAGACACGTTTTAAAATGTGGTTGAAATTGATCTGATTTAAAGTGCCTTTTAGCTGTCTAACTTATGGAATTCCTCCTCAGAAATATTTACTATAATCCATCAAGTTTGATGGTATATTACATTGTTACAAGGATTTGTCTTTAATTAAGCTTGCTTTATCAGTGTAATTTTCAAGCTAGTGCAATTATTTAATTAAAATTATTTGCAATAACAATGAACAATAATCTTATTCGGGAACCACCAAGACAGCCTTTATAAATTATGTATGGAGTTCCTCTCAGAATGAAATTCAATTAATAAGCAAATGCATGCAGATAGGCACTAGGGGGAGGTAAGCTGTTGTTATGTTTATTAGAAATGAAGCTGATACTGATGTTACAAAGAAGTCAGAGGGGTAAATTATAGCAGGGTTTGTTGTGGGACTTTTAAGAGATCGTGTGTTTTGCATAGGCCCCGATTTTAGAGGCACATTTAGTGGGAGGGAGACCACTGATCTGGACCAGACCCATTTTGGGGAGAGGGACGTGGGCTGAGGGTTCAGATCTGTTCATATCCTCCAGAAATAGGAGTTTGATTTGCATTCATGTGGGCATTGTTGTGCTCCAGTGGAAAAGGCATGTGAGGCTGTGTAATGTAAAACACATTCTTACCCCTTTGACTTGCTTCCCTGCTTTACATTATGGGTGTCTGCAGTTTTGCTGAATGTCTTTGTTGACTTGTACATTTGTGATTGCTGCTTAGCAGCTGTTCATAAAGAACAGGAGAAGGCTCTGTGAGGGGGGCAGTCAACATATGGCTGTTCAGATCATAACTCCAGCTCCTTTCTAACATCTCGGAGCTGCCATGCTGACTGGGATTTATGCAGTCAGAGCATAAATAAATGAGCTGAGGCCTTAGTTACAGTAGACGCTATGACTGATCATTTAATGATGCAGATTTGTTTTACAGTATGAGAAACAAAATAAAGATTCATAACATATTCTATTAATAATCAAGACTATAATTTAGGAATAAAAAACATCTAGAAGGAAAGAACTGTAAGTACTACTAAAGTACACAATAGTAATACTTTGTGTAGTAGTACACAAAAGTACTACTATTATATTATATATTCCTTGTCCCTGCTGAAGAAAAGCATCTCCACAGCATTACACTGCCACCACCATGTTTCACTGTGGGAATGTGCTCACGGTGAGGTGATGTGTTAATTTTTCACCACACATAGAATTTTGCATAAAAGTCAAAAGGTTCAGTTCTGGTCTCTTCTGACTAGAACACATTGTACCGCATGTTGACTTTGCGACCTACATAGCACAGATAGTACTTCTTGTGATTTGTGTCTTATTTCTATTCTGTTTGTCACCGTTTCATTATCCCCAGATTTTTGCAGGACATGATAAATAGTTGTCCAGCCAACAATTTCTCCCTCCTGATCTGTGAATCTCTGCAGCTCCTCCAGAGTTACAATGGGCATCTTTGCTGCTTCTGTGATGAATATCTTCCCTGCCCATCCTGTCATTTTAGGCAGGCAGCCATGTCTTGATAGTTTAGTTGTTGTGAAATACTCCTTCCATTTTGGGATGAAACAAAGCTCTGAGAGCCACTTAAAGTTTGTTGTTGTTCACTCTTCATGAGCCTGCTTGTTTTTTAATCTTCTCTGAAACCTTCCCAGAACAGCTGTATTTATACTGAGTTTAAATTACACACAGGTGGGCTCTATTTACTAATCAGAAGACATGTGTAAACAATTATTTGCTCTGGTTTTTACTCAGCGATAACAATGCAAAGAGGACTAACAACAGATACAAAACACACTTTTCAGATTATTAAATCCTTCCAGTTCACAATACTATTGTGCTTTGTGTTGGTTTATCAAAGAAAGTCCCAATGAATTTCATTGAAGTTTGTGGTTTTAATGCAACAAAATGTGGAAGTGTATCCTGGAGGCAAAGCACTCCATGTAAGTGCTTTGCCTCCGAGCAATATTTTTCTAATATAGTCTCACAGGAAGACACAGAGGGGAATAAATGGCTCACCAGAGGTTAGAGAAATAGGGCATGTTGTTATCTAAATCAGAGGGGAAAACTGAGAGAAAGTATACTGCAGACCTGCCAGATCAGACGTCATTGTCATGTAAGGTGTAGAGGGGATATCATTTACACATCAGCTGTGAAGTTTTGGGCTTCAAGATGCATCTAGAAACATTTCCTACCATCTTCATATCAAACTTAGTCTTTGCTTTAAATCTTGTGGGTTTTCGAACTGTTATAGAAATTACGTTTTGAGGAAATGATGACGAGATGGAGCAAGCTGCTGCTGGAAATTGGTTCATTAATCTTCTTATAGTTGTTTTACAGCTAAATTGGCCATTCAGAGGATACAGACCAGAATACCCCCTCGCCCCCCCCCCAAAAAACCCCCGAAACGTATCAAGATGATGAAAATTTCTGACTAAGATGAAGGACCAGATGATGTTTAGCTCAAGTTTTGCTTCCTACTGTTGATTTTTTCCCTTAAAGCAGAGTGTTTTCTGTACGCATACCACCGCCTGATCAGATCATCCCAGAAATCTGACTCTCAGCTCTTGGTGTTATTAGAGCTGTCAAATCATGGAGGTTGAGTTTTTACTGGCCAACATTACCCCCTCCCGATATTCTCAGTGCTGATCTCAGAATTCAACCTCAGGACTCAGAGGAGCAAACTCATGATGTCTGACCTTCAATATTTTCTTCTATCAGCTGGAGAGCAGCTCAGATGGGGCTAGGAATGCTGCTGCACCCTGTGGGAAGGTTTCGGCAGGAAAGCCCAAATAAACAAGGTCTCTGGTGCCTCCATTATCACTGCCAGAGTATTTTGAGGGCCCTTGGGCCCTCAGATGCTTGGTCATCATGTTAAAGCACCAACAACACCAACTATGACTGGAGAAGAGTGATAAGCTCTCTCAGCATTAGGAACTTGCAGGGGAAAGCCAAAAATGTGTCAAAGTAGGTGTTGGACAGTAGATGAAAACCATCTGTGGTGTTTTTAGCTTCATATTTCTGATTCCTCCTCAATTTCAGTTTAAATTTTTTAAGCCATGTAAATCAAGGCACAGCACAATGAGTGAGTCCAGGTGCTTGTGGATTAAAATATGCTATCAGCTGTGTTTCAGCAAATGGAGCAATCTCCTTTTTGCTTATAAATATTAACACCATAAAAAAAGTTTCAGGGAGTTTGAATATTATAAATGGTTGTAAACATGGCTGAGAAAATTGAGGTGACCAAAAGTATGAAAATGAAGATATTGGGAACTGGGTTTCTCTGAGCAGAACAATCTAAAAGTAAAAGGGAAACAATAACAAAGCCATTTAAAAGGCATTAACTTGAGACTGATTGGCTTGACAACTCAAGCAAAAATATTATTGTGTGTGAGGAGAAGGATTCAAGATGTAATTTTTTTGACGTTGAGGGAAAGCAGAAATTAAGAACAAAGTAGATCTGAAAGCCAAAATTCATGACGGAAGAATAGTTACAGAATAAAACATGACAGATCTTTTCTACCGAACTCACTATGAATATTAATAAAGAAGTTCTTCTTACATTAATTGTGCTAAAGTTAAACATCTAATACTGGATGGGTTAACAGTTTTGCAGGAGAATCAATTTACTGTTTTCATACATATTACTGACTTTATTGCGCATTTTTGTTACAATTTGTTTATTTTCCTATTTTATTTAATTTATTTTTGATTCTATTTTTGCTTTTTTCTTTGTATTGTATTTGCACCATTACATCAGAACAAATGCCTAGAGAACATGCTTACTGGCTGTGGCAGTAAAATTATCATAATGTATAATAATCATAATGTTTTATACTCTAAACCATCAATCAACATTAACAACTCCACTGACAGGTGTTTAAAGGATAATTAATTATCGCTTTCTCAAGCACTTCTTGACCTAAATAATGATTAAACCAAATGGATTTAGTTTGATGCTTCCAGTATGATATGTAACATTTCATCCAGTTTAGGTCTTTTTGGGGGGTAAAACTTGACAAACCAGTTGTTTTGAAAAATAACTTTTTTCAGTTTTGTCTGTTGTCTGAAGTAAAGCCATTCTTTACACGCACCCAGAAAAGGCAATCCCTGATTTTGTTATCTCTAGGCCTGATGTCGGTATCAGCCAGTCCACCAACTCCTGTTAGCAGCTTGTACAAAACCCTGCTGCTCACTTATTGACTTAACTCACAGAAACATCACTCCTTTTATCTCTGCTGTGGCTCCGGGTTCAGGCTAGGTCAGGATACAGTTTACACTGTTGGTCTTTGTTTTAAAGCACTGGACGTCCTTGCACTACCCTATGTTTCTGAACTCTTGAAAACCCACCAGCCCGGCAGAAATTGCTGGTCAGTATCTGCTGGAGATTTCTGATAGGAGTGGTCTTTTTCTGCGGCTGGCCCAACAGCCCTAAGAGTTATGTGCCATCTCTGACCTGGTTCTGTTCAAAGCCAAACTTAAGACCCATTTATTTATGCTGTTTGACTTTTAGTATTTTTATTTTTTCTTTATCCATTTACTATGTGGTTGTATTTTCTAGCTTTTTAATTAGCACTCTTTCTGTTTTATTGTGTTCTGTATTTACTTGTTTCATTTTGTGAAGCACTTTGGTAAGTTCAAGACGCAGTTAGACACAATATAAATAAGATTTGATTGATTTGAGTGAATATGTCAAATTAAGGTCCAGCATTTAGCATTGTTATTATCTACAGGGTCTATATCTTAAATAAATAACTATTTTGTGCTCAGTCGTGGTGCTTTCAAGACCACCACCCTCTGACAAACAGGAATCCTTTTATGAAGTAACTTTGAAGTTTCAAATTTAGTAGGTAAATTAATTAAAAAAAAAAATATTAACTTGTTATATTTAGCAATGTTTGTTTTTAACTAATCACTTACTGGTGCAGAGTAATCTATGCTTATCTGCGTATGCAAACAAAACAACCCAAATAGCCCTTTAGTTTAGTTTAACTCTGTAAACCAATTTTGGGAGTGCTGCAAGTTCAAAAGGTATGAATACTTTTGAAATTCAATTAATATAAATTATTTTTACTCTCAAAGCTCAGAGAGGTAGAGTTACTGATATCCGTCTTATCTGCTTGCGATACTGATCTGCATGTGAACCTTCTCTCAGAATGTGTTTTTCCGTTCTCAGAAAGGCAAAATAATTGGCCATCTAGTCTCAATCATTTTAGTTATGTTCTACACATAATGTTTTTGGTTTGTTCATGTAGATTGGGGCAATGTGACTGCAGTCAAGCTGTAGATGGTTTTAATCTGATTATGACTGGTACATTCCAGTGGTTTTTCTATGTATATGGACTGTTTACCTGTATTCAATCAAGCCGCTTTCAACATGATTTGCCATTACAACTTGAATTAACAACAGACCTCCTGCGCCAGAGAGAAAGCTTCCAGCAGCAGAATAATCCGAGTTACAGTGTTGCAAGCTCGTTAAAGACATGCGTTTGCTCTTTGCAACGTGAGAGATGACCTCACGTCGCTTCCTGCTGGAGGAATTCACGCAAACACATCTCCTGGATACAAAGTGGTTGACGCTGACATTTTGTGTCTTGACTCTAAAACTCGCAGGGGAACTTTTGCACCAAACTTGATAGAGTATTTTGGTGTACAGCAGATAACAGAATTGTTATAAAACTTGAATTTGGGATCCAAAACAAGAGGCTAACTTCTTGCAGTTTCATGATGCAAGACGTAAAACACAATTCCAAAAAAAATCTGCACAAAAAAAAAAATCACTCTTTTGTTGTAGAAGTTGTTTATTCTGCAATATGCAGTAAATAAATTACATGGCCAGACTTTTAAGTGTTGATGCATTTTTCACCCCTGCTGCTTGACTTTATTATTATCAGGCTCCAGGTCTGTCTACCAATCTGAAGACAAGCCTTTCCCCATTAGCAGGGTTCTGGATCAATGTAGAAAAACAAAGTTGTAGACGTTTGTTTCTGTACGATGGTCCAAAGTACTCAGTGCATGAGGAGATCCAGAGCTCGGAGACGAAAGGTGAAATAACAGTCAGACTTCCCAGAAGTGGTCTGTACATTCTTCTTAGCCTTAAGAATTGAAATTCAGAACGCAATCTAACACGGCAGAGGGAGGGTGACAGAAACGGATGACGTCTTACACCTGTACTTCTTGTTGTCCATAAAATAATACAAATCAATGGTACAGCTCATAGCTTTGTTGTTCTCTCAGAATCAAACACAGTTCCTTCTCTCTAATTATATCTGTCAGCATCTGTAACTTACGACACAGAGATTATTTCAAGTTCATTCAGAAACATTTCTGTATTGACAGCCTGTGTCCCTCTGTTCCAAACAAAATGCCCTTTATTAGGTCTCAGTTTTTCTTTCTCTTTTTTATCTTCTATAAAGGCACCGCCATTCTCAGAGCAATTACCATGCAGAAAAGGTTTAATTTATTGATTTCTTCCCCTCTTGTGACTCCTGCTCTTTTAGTCCTTTTAAATCCTTCTGGAGTTTCATATTGCAGTGTGCATAAACATAATGCTTTCAAAGTGTCTTTTTATTGCTGGATTCTTAAAACCTCCCATCAAGGGAAACGTTGATGCATTTTATACATAAATCTTTTGTGTGCTGAGTCTTAATGAGAAGTACACAAGCTGATTGACTGCATAGACGGTAACTTGAAACTACAAATATGTTGCGTGAATTGATTTTTCTTTATTGCATCCTGTTTTTCACCAATATGAGCCAATAACGGGACATTTATTGCAATTAGTGTTGCTGGACTGTTGAGGAAAGTTTTACGGAGGACTGATCTCTCTACTCATGATCTGAAACTGAATACAGTCAAGCTGACACTCTAAAGTGACTTTGTTGCTTGGAAACTGGAATCATTTAGCGTATTTAATAAATAGACCCAACCTCAAAAACCTTTCAAATCCAGTTAAGTCTCATTTGCGTACTTGGTGTATATAATCGCTCTCTACGTCTTACTGGGCTGTTGAGATGGTTCAAATGCATGGGAAAAAGTTTATTGGCAAAGCCTGAGGAAATTGCCAGCTTTCCTCCCTTTAGGCATTCAGTACTATAATAGTTGACCCTGCACTCTCTAGTCTGCCTTGTTTTCTTCAGCATCTTAAGCTTCCTCAGTGATTTACCTCACCATGAGATCTGGCATAGCAGCAGAGGCTTATTTTATAGCTTCTGAATCGCTGGGAATTGAGCAACAAACACAATGATTTATCCTCCAAGACAGTAGAGTTAGAAGGGAGGGAGTACCAAGGCTATCTTTCATAGGCTGAGATATAAACAGTATGGTTTATAAAAAAATAAATAAATCACTGAATTAAAAAAAATAACAATTGAAACAGAAACTCCTCTCTTTTCCTGTTTATTAGCTTACACAATGGGCTAGCATTAGCTAACTAATGCTGCTCTGCAGCACAGCTTCCTGGTTCAGGAATCAAGGAGTAAGTTCAAAAGCTATCCAGCAACAGGGCATGATGTTGAAAACTCAGAAAATTTTGAAGCTGATATGGTTGATATGCACCTTCAATGTTGCATGGAGGACTGGAATAACACCTGTGGAGTAGCGGACAGGGATGCTAGTCTCAGCCAGACAGTGTTTTCCAACAATTAAGTGACCATACTTGAGAGAGTCCCTAGCTGATATGGAGAGCTCTAATTTAGGAGGAGCATTGTGGCTTTCATCCTGACATAAGGACTATGTTGAAACCCGTGCTGAATTGCAGAGGGAGTAACAGGAGCTTGGTTTTCTGATCCTATTTGTGATGCTCATGAACAGGATCTTAGGGTTTAGTCGTTGAGAGAGGATGTCTGGTTTGAGAACCTCAAAGTGTCAGTTTTTGTTTTGGCGGATGATGCGGCTCTGTAGGCATCATGACCCTTGGTGTGCGCTGGAGTGATTCATTGCCTATTGTAAAAAGACATGGAAGAGAGTGAGCTGCATCAAGTCTGAGGCCATATTTCTCAAAGGAAACAAAGTGGACGGCTTTTTCAGGGTTAGAAGACGGCATCTTGTTGTCTTGTTTATGAGTGATGGCATATAGATAGACAGACTGGGGATTCGTCTGCTGTAATGTGAGTCCTGCTCAGGTCTATATTGGTAGAGAAAGAGTTTGGACAAAAAGTAAAGTTTTGATTTATTAGTCTGTTTATACTCACCAATGGTCAACATATTTTATCATGATTCATGTCTCCTGACCATATAGGGATTTGTCTAAAGTAGACTTCCTCTGTTGGGTGGCTGGACTATGCAGTAGAGGTAGAGTAGAGTGAGGAGTTTACACAAATGAATTTGAATTTCTTAAAGAAAGTTGGAAACCTTTCAATATGGGTGTTGTAGAGATTATTGCTCTTACATTGGACATTTATAGTCCCCAATTTAGGAGCTTCTGATGTAATTCAAGTCAAACGGGTTGTGAGCTTTTGGAAAGTTACAGCACTTTCAGATTGTCAAGATGTGCCACAACTTTTTGTGTTGAAGAGGATGAGTTGCCTCCATCTACTCTGAAGAATTGAAGTATGAACTTTGGAAGGGGATAATCAGTCAGTGAAAGACAGGAAAGGCACTGCTTTTACACTTCAGTTGTAAAAAACTATCTCGTATTTAGTTTTCCAAGTGAAATGTCATTACCAGTTCAGACAGGGCGAATTGTTTACCAGAATGTTCAAGGGAAGCAATTTCTCAGTTACGAAAATGATGACAAGCCAAAATGTTCCGGCACAGAGGAAGTGACTGAGCTGTCCTGTGTGCCTGCGAGGAAGATACAGGAAGTTTTGGTCAGGGACAGAGGTTCTAAAACATAGGAAGCTGGCCCAGATGGCTTGTTGCCGCATCCTTAATTTTACACCCCTCCTCTGGCAGGATGTTGTAGAAGCCTGTCCCCGTCACTACTGGTGGAGAGGACAGGGACGTGGTGGGTGTCATTCCCCTCTGTTGTAACAATGAAATCAAAGCTGGGCTGCCAGTCAGGCCATCGCCCGGCTTTGCCTTGGCCTTGTATCTAGATGGCAGAGGAAGTGGGCTATTTTATTTATTCTTTTTTGAGAAAACGGGTGTGTTTCAGAGCCTGAGGCAAGATGGCTCCATGTGCAGAGCACTGCATCCCATTTCACTGCAGATGTTTTTTCAGAAAGTTGCAGCCTTCACCTTTTTCAGATATTGTGTTGCTGAAGTAAACATGTAGGCATGGCTGTGCCCTCCAAATCTGAATAAGTATTACAATTTGACTCAACCTGTTTTATTTTCAAATTTGATGCAGAAACATTTTTATATGTTGAAGATTTATAGCAGCAACACATACTTTTTGTTACCTTTTTGTGTCACTACTTTATTCCCTTATCACATCTACATGCGTTTCTGTAAGAAGCCTGATATGTTTATTCAAGGTTTCTCTTTTCCTGCCACACGATCAATCAGAAGCACAAACTACTGAAGAGTGATACAAACTGATGCCATATCTTTTTCGCTGTACATGAAAACGGGAAGTGTGGGAGAATCATCACTGTGATAAAGAACACAGAAAATTTGCTCGCTGATTTTCTTTTCATACAGGATTTAATCTGCCCCCATGTCGCATCCACGAAGAAAGGAGCTCTCTGCTTGCCGCCTTACCTTCTGCACTCGCAGCGCTCGCCCGCTTTCAAAATGCGTGGCTGTTAGAGAAGCTTTACATTTGAATGGCTCACAGGGCTTCATTGGCCCTGATGTTTGACTCTTTCCCCTTTCTGAGTTCCTGATTTATCATATCAGCAGGTGTTCTCCGCAGGCTGGAAAGGCTCCTTTCAAAGCTTTCTGAATGTGACAGAATGATGAGTGTGATTCCACATAGGAGAACAATCTGAATGCCAATGCATCAAAATTCAAAAAGGTTGAGATCTCTGGTGAAGGTTTTATATTAATCTGGTTCAACAGATGTTATTTAATTTAAGTTTATTTGATAGGGGCAAACACATTTCGACATAGACAAACTGAACAGAACAGCAATCCCGTGATAGCATCATAGTGCTTTTACTCATCTTTTACTTCATACTCATGTTTCCGTGGACTATGGCAAGTATTCCAGCATGAAGCTCTTTTTCTGAAATACTGTGTTTGTTTTATTCCAGATATAACTGGATCCACACCTTCCAAAGAATCTCTGTTTCATGTGTCCACACAATATTTTCCAAAAAGTCACAAAGTTCATAAAGTCTTTTTTTTTTTCTCCACAAAAGCGAGACAGACCTTTGTGTTCAGTTTGGTCAGCAGAAGTTGTCACCTCAGAACTCTATAGATGACATTCTCAGTTTTGTTCTTATTGTTTAATCAATAAAAAAGCTCTTTGCCTATAGATGGGCCAAAAGCTCTGTGTATATTTAGATGTTGTGTTTTTTGTGTCCTCCTGGAGGAGTCGTCAATGTGCTCTTGGAACAATTTTGGTAGACTCGTCCATGTTTTCTCTATTTGTGTTTTATGGTTTCACTGTGGATCACTGAAGTGCCAAAGCCTCAGTAAGAACTTTGTAACCCTTTTTAGTCAAATAGATGTCTTTGACTTTGCCTCACATTTGTTCTTAAATCTGTTTAGATCATTTTATATTTTTATTATCTTTCATCCTACTTCATGCTGTCAGACATCTTCTGTTCAACTGATTTATTTATCAGTAATCAAGCCTGGATGTGGATGGTTAAATTGAATTCAGCTTTCCAAAAAAGCAATGTCGTCAACCACAGATAATTTAACATTTAACCACAAGAAGAATACATATCTCCCTAAAAATCTGACTGATTTGGGTAGTTTTTCCTCTAATTTTAATTTACTCATAAAATTCATTTGATCTGGAAGATTAAAGTGCGACCAAAGTAATTGTTGAACTCAAAGAAACCTGTAAGAGGCAAAAAACGTTTTTAACATCATTGTACATAGGCACACATCCACATTATTGCATCTCACAAAATAACGTCTTTTAGTTTTTTTGTGGGAATACTTATGCTACACATCTGTGTAGATGATTTTAAGTATGAATGCTTGGATGAAATTTGAAAGCATTCTTATCCATTCCACTTTCATCTTTTAAGTTTTTGCAAAAGAAAAAAAAAAACATCTGGAATTTAAGAACTCGGTTGAACTTCTTATCAAATAGTTCTGGGTAGGAAAAGGTTTGACCAAACATTTACATGTCAGTAGATAAACTCCTTGCAACTCTGCAAGCCCCATGACGTGGTGCACGCTTTGCAGCGGCTGTGGATGCAGCAGTGGGAACGAGGAATTGAAACATGGATTTAGGGATTCCTGCTGCTATTTAGTAGCCACGGAGAAAGTAGATTGGGCAGTCTTCCCTTTCATGACTTTTGAGGAATTTATGTATTTGATAGGAGACAGCACGAAGCAGGCAGGAGAGAGGAAGACAGAGACGGATAAAATGTCATCCAGCAAAGATTGGGATTTACTAGGGATACTGGTATTCAACCAGGAATGTTAATCATTCTGTGGTTGTTATTTGAACCAGGAGGATGATAGGAAACGAACACCATCCTGCATCTGCACAGCTGATATATGACATGTTTACACTTTTCATAATCATTCTTGCAAAACACTTGGATATGACTTTGCTTTTCATACTTCTTGGTATTCTGACTTGCTGAGCATAAATCATGGAGCCACTGAATATGTTCCTCTGGAGAACATTTTATACCGGTCGTGCATTTTTTTCACCCCCTCCCTGTCAGCCAGGTCTGGGAGGTTTGAGACATCAAAGTGCAGCCTAACGCACATGCTGAGCAAACAGGCACAATTGTCCTTATAATACAGGGTTCTGGCTCACCTCACATTTGGCCCTTCCATCAGCACAGAGGCATGCAGCCCGGCAAAGTGTGTCTAATTCAACTATCTCTGCGCGATCCCTGCCCTGCATTTTGGAGAGCACCAAGCAAACTCTTTGCACCGTCTCGTCCTTATCTTTGCAACAATTTCTTTCCTATCAAAGAGCATTTCATTTCCTCTTTCCTTACTAATGCTTCAGGCTAATGATTTTCGTTTCTTCATGTTTGCTTGGCACAGCCAGCTGGACTCAGCGGACGGTCCACACATCCCTCCCCACAGTGAAAGAAGCTTTTCACAACGACAAAGAGAAATCACTTTTCCTGAGAGCTGTCAGTTTTTGTTAGATAAGAAAGATGTGTTCTGTGACATGTCACTCTGACGTGAGAAAGGCTGTCATTGAAGAAGTTTTTGATAATTGTTGATGTCAGAATTAAATTATCTGTGACACTCCCTGCTGTTCAGAGTGTCACATCCTGAGAGAGAAGCTTTTATGAAGTCATTGGAGTCATTTAGAGCTCTTAAAAATGCTAATAAATGACATTTTGACACCAATTCCTGTTAATGTAGCATTTCTTCCTCTCGAACCTTAAAAATCAAACTTCTGTAAATAATAATAAAAAAAGACATGGGAGAAATCAGTGTGGCAGTGCATTGTGTTATCTTTGCTGGTTAAAATGGGCTGATTGTAGTTGGGGGCTAATCTCTCAAAGCTGGGGCTTATCTCTGCACCAACAGCTGGAATGCATGGGAAATGAGGAAAACCAAGCTCAAATGCGTTTTTGGCTCACTGCCATGTGTTACATTTGTAAGGTGGTTGCCAGCAATCCAATCACTATTCATTTGGGAAACAGAGATATATCAGAAGACTTCATAATTTACATTTAATCATACTACAACCACAAACTGCAAAGTTGATTGGGATTTTATGTGAGATAACAAAAAGAGACAGATACGTTGCCTTTTTTATTTATTTTTTATTAAAACCTGAAAAGCATGGTGCACATGTGTAATCATCCCCCTTTTATACAAGAAGAAAAATCAGGTCAGTTTCACTAGAAATGTTCATACTCATGTCTGACCAAAACAGACCCAGACGTTTTTAGCAATGGCCAAACATTTTCATTTATGATGTGGAACAGAAACGTGTTTAGCAGCCAGCTGCAGTGTCCATCTGTGACTCATTACATTTATAACCAGTGGAAACAGGAGCTATTGTACAACAAATTAAAAGTTTCTGGGCACTCTCAGCAAATTAAAAAGTAAAGCTTCAGGTTCAGTTCATAGAAATTGATAGGGGGGCTTGTAATAATGGTGCCTAAGATTTTTGTAAAAAAAAAAAAAAAAAAAAAATCATTATCTTTTTCAGGAAATTTTGCCCTTTATTCATCCTTTTATATATTAAATATACAATTTAATATGTATGAAACTTTATATTTTAGATTTTACTTCTGTAATTTATCTTCAAGCTCCTTAAATGTTATTACCAAGGGTAATTAGTAATGATAAAAGTGTGGGAACGCTGTAATTAGAATTGGGAAAAAAATCTGAGATGGGTAGAAAATTAAGATTTGCTCACTATAGACTGAACTTTAAAAATCTTTAGTAAGGCAAGGCAACTTTATTTATATAGCACCTTTCAGCCAAAGACAATTCAAAGTGCTTGTACAAGAGAGCCAAAAAACAACACACAAGAAGAAGATA
>CAEFZX010007145.1:0-21381 GCA_903066825.1 Alfaro cultratus
GGCGCTAGTGGCTCGCATTTTCCACAACAGTAGGCTGACAGGAAGGGGGAGGGAGAGGGGGGAAGACATGCGGCAAATGTCGTCGGGTCCGGGAGTCGAACCCGCGACGGCCGCGTCGAGGACTCAAGGCCTCCAAATGTGGGTCGCGCCAACCGCTACGCCACCACGGCACGCCCGACATGATATTCTTTATGGAATAATTTACATACAGGTGTGTGTAGATAGCAAATATATGCAGGAAGCAATCAAGGTGAAAAGGTTGTTTGAGTGTGGTAATGAGCACACCTCTGAAAAAAAGCAAAACAAAATCCAGAAACAAACACCTCTAAAATGTCTACATGAAACTGACCAATGAATAACAAGAATCCAGTAATTACGAAACAATAATTTTTGACATTTCCCTCTTTTATTGTGTTTTAAGTGTACATGTGGAAAATACAAAACAGCTAATTTTATGTCCTTTGTTTCTTTAAAAACATAAAGCAATGTTTGTACAGAGTGAAGTACTATTTGGGTTTGCAGCTACTTGAGACCAGATGCAAAAATGACCATTAGTTCTAATTGCAAAGCAGGATCATTAGTTTCATATATAGTTCCAGTCAGTTGCACTTAAATTTAGGAGCTACCTCCCTATTTAACAATGTTATGATGCCTCATGTACCCCGTTTAACACTCAGCCCTCAACCTGTAACCACTTCTGTGTTATGAGATGCAGGGGATGTACAATTGCATATATAGTCGTAATTGTATTCAAATAAAAAAAAAAATCACTGGTAAATAATAGCAGAAGCAACAAAATGCCTTGTACATGTGTGATTGCAGCTACACATGATGTGCAGGTTCAATTATATGCTCTTCTGGTTCCCTACTCTATTTCTCTGATTTGCCACACGTAAACTTACTGGTAGATGGCTGTTTAATTTTCTAAAGTTCTCCTGCTTAATAATTTGATGACTTGTTTTTGTATAGGCTTCCATGATTTTAACATTTCAAAGGAATTTTACATCAGTATATTCTATTTACTTGTTCCACCACATCCCCATAAATATTTGAAAATTGGCTTTTGTAATGTCTTTGCTGGTATGTTTTTTTTTTTTCTGTTTTTTTTGTTTGTTTTTTTTTTTCCTCCGTTGTTTGAGCTCACAAATCCCAAAAAAACAACTTAGAATCTCAGGAGGTAACCAATTTTAAGCCATTACAGGCAGAGCCAATTAGACTGAGTCAAGTACTGTAACAAAGCCCCCCCATCAAATTATTTTTCTCATTTCTCCTTTTCTGTCCTCAGTAGAAACAGAGGCTTCACACTATTATGCGCTTTGTGCATGGTGTGTGCTTTCATATCATGTGATAATTCATATCTATGAAAAAGGACAAATTACGGTCTTCATCAACTCAAAGCCAGAACACATGATTGATGGAAGTAAAAAATATGTGGGGGTGGCATTAGTTCTGACTTAAGTTGTCTTTTTTTTTCTTTTTTCAACTCTGATGTGCATCTTTTGACAATCTCTAAATCGTCATATTTTGTCATTTTTATTTCATGCTACATTGACAATGATGTTACATTCATTAATTTTAGAATTAAAAAAACTTTAGAAAATTCACTGATCAATTCATTTTCTAGAAAAACTGTGCAGTCTTTAAGTCACTATAAATCTACTCTTTATCGAGAGAATATTTATTTTTCAAGCTAATGTGACAAGTACACATCTTGGTCTTTAGGTTTCATTTAGCAACATAGTATAGGAAAAAAGAAATGCTGAAAGGGTAAGTATATAAAATTATTTTTGGTCTCCTGTAGGATTATTGTGATTCTAGCTTGTATTTTAATGTTTTGCAAAGATATGTAGCTTTAAGTCAAAAAGCATAACAGTTGGGAGCATTTAATACTGTTGAATTGGATCTCACGTTGAACTAGGCTTATATATTTGCAGCATGAGCAATGCTACTCTAACATAAGTAAATGACAATAAACCAATTCCTGCAGTACTGACTTAGAGTATCTAACAGCACTGATAAAGATTCACTCACCACAGCCTGCCAGAAGCTTGCAGTGGACTGAGCAGTAGGGCAGTCCTACCTATTTTTAGATTAATGTTTGTTTATATATTTATATATATATATATATATATATATATAATTTGACCCAAAAGGGTTAAACTTTTATCCTCAGATGATCAAGGAAACATTATAGTAAATGGCTTTCACACTATAGTCATTGACGCACACTCATACACTGATTGTGGAAAGCTACTGGACAGTGGCCACAATTGTTCTGGTGCAGTCTAACCACCACCAGCAGCCAAAGCACAGAAAGTGTCTTGCCCAAGGACACAACAAGAGAGGCGGATGGAGCGGGGGTCGAACCAGCAACTCGTCAATTGTGGGGAGAACTTCTACCCCTGCTGCCACCATCATATGATGTTCATGTTTTAACTAAAAATGAAACGATGACATCATGGAAAATGGAGCTCAGTCTTTTCTGCTGCAGCAGCAAACTGTGTTTCACACCCTTGGCCTGAAGTCGCATCATCAGCAGCTCCCTTACGTCCTAGATATCAAGACTTATTGTTTTGTAAAATGTGCTTACTTTCTTCACATTTAGATCATGTGCTTTTAAATAACCCAACATATCATATTGAAAAGATTGCAATGCAGAACAGAGTATTTATAGAAACAGGGAGTTTAAAAAGAAAATATTTTTGGATGTAATGCTTTAATTTGATAGTGAAGTGACAGGAAAGTAGTCCAGGAATTAAAACTGTGACAGCCATGTCCAGGACTGACGCCTCGTATGTGTGTTATCTGCTGTACCCCTGTGCTACCGCCAGGCCCAGAGACATGCCCAGATTTTTGACATAAATAAAATACAGTCAATTAAAGTAATATAAATGTGACACATTTGAAATATTCAGCTTAAATCCTGCAGAAATGCATCATCTACTGGTCAAAGGTTGAACTGTATTCACCCTTAGATGGCAAGCCAATCCTCAAAGCTGATGATCGTTGCTGAGGTAAATTGTCTCTGCAATGTCTGACAAAGAAAAATGATTATTGGATGTATAAAGTGTGCTTCTAGGTGTCACATACATAGAGAAGATTCATTCAGTTTTTATGCTCCACAAATCTAGAACAAGCTGTAAAACATCTGAAACATTGAGTTCCTGTAAATTAAGGCTAAAACCCCACTTGCTTAGAGTTCCCATTCATAGCTGGAATACTTATTAATATTTGATGATAATTATTCTTGATGACTTTTGACTTGACAAAATGCAATGCTTATTGCTCGTTTCATAATTATTTACTGTTTTACTGTATTACGTTTTTATAGTGTAAAGCACCAAACTGTCTTGTTACTGAAATGTGCTATGCACATAAACTTGATTTAACTTGGCATGTTTATTACTAATCAATGTTTACTACAGGTCAACATAGTCCGTTTATTAATGTTGTGCATTGTAAGTATTTTGCTGATGTGAAAAAGTTGCAGGAAGTCAGTAACACTATGACTCCTTTTTGCTGGTGTGCATGTTTTCCTAGCAGAGACTGAGGTTACCTCTGTGCCCACTGTTTGTAAATAGATTTGGAAAATTAAAGAAAACTGTTGCCACAGATGAAGCACCTTCTTGTGCTTTATTTATACACCAAGAGAAGTCATTAGAGATGCGCAGGTCACATAAAAACAGTAAGAAATGAGGAAAAAACAACTGTGAAAATGTCCTTCTACTGAAGAATAAATTTGAACACACCCACACATATTCACTATTAACAGGCTGAAATTTCACATCAGTTCCACATGAAGTGCACATGATGAGAGCATCACCTGTTTAAACCTCAAAAATTTAGTTTGGTGTGCTCCTGATTGTTAAAGTGAGAGTACGCACCGTATGGTATGATCGAAAAAGCTGCCAGAGGTCCTCAAAAAAGAAGATTGTTGCTGCTTACTAGTGAGGTATCTACCTCAAATCGCAGACAGAACCTACTTTTGGTTGAACTATCACCTGCAGACCACAATTGGATCTTATCTCTGTGTCTTCTGCTCTAATGGCACTAACACACTGAAGTTTTGGAAATGTTGTGTATCTTTGCAAATGGGAGCTGTAATTATAACAGGTACGTAGGGTACCATTTGGAGGCTTTTAAACATTCAGCTCTATTTTGTAAATTATAGTAAATTTGACTTTACTATCACAGGTTTTCTGATCTTGCATAAGCAAACAGGATTTATAAATGTAGATGATGGCCATTAATGAAATAAAGATAGAAGAGTCCATTTTGTTTTTTACATATTATTTCATAAATGGCAAATTGTTGGGTTTTTTGATCACTCAGTTTTACAGTTCAAATTTACTACTTAGCACTGTTGTAAAAATGGTGATTGGTCTGAAGCTGACTGGGTGTGCAGGTTAACTTTTCAGATACTCAAGATTATTTATCAAGACACTGCTGCAGTTTAGATTATTCCACGATGTACCATTGTTCAAGAAACGTGATAAGAACTTGAAAACAACACTCTGTTTCTGACTGGAAGGAGTGCATTTCTGCAGATGGTAGTTGATACACAGAGAGAGGGCAGAGGAGCTTGATTTTTTTCACAGCAATCACAGAAATGACATGTTCACAGCAATGCATACAGAACACAGTGTCTCAAATTGCAAAATCCTTTTCATCTGCCCCACTCTTCCATTGTTGATCAGGACAATAATGAGAATACGAGGGAAGCTGGAAAGAGAGGGTCAGCTTGTTTGGTTGAATTGCCTGCTTTATCTGAACTCAATCCATTGACCTTCTGTCTCTAATCTCCAAGGGAATAGCAAAGGTGGCATCTGAGGTTACCTACCTTTACATTTTGCTGATTTGCCTAAGGACATCGTCAATAATTTTGTTTTCACATTTAAACATATCAATGAATTACAGCTGAGCGGAAAGCAGAACGCATCGGCCCATGTAAATGTGATACAGATAATGATACCAACTGATGTCACAGGTACAATTGAAAACTGGGGCTAAAATGTGACTTTAACTCAAGTCATTACTACAAACGATGCTGACATTAATGCATTTATTTCTGATGTCTGAAGTTCCAAAAAAAGAAATGTTCAGCTTTACACAGGTACTAATCCCATCAGGCGCAAACTCATCTCTGCCTTCACTGATTTCAACCATGTCACTCAAGATTCAGATTATTTTAGAGAAACTATTACTTTCTTAACAAGGATGATTTTTAAAGCAAAACGTGTCCACAGAAAGGAAAGAGCACTTTGTAATAAAAAGGAATAAAAAAGACATTTTTTAAAGTGAAACCACCACCTTGTGACTCTTTATGTGGCCGTCTTTTTTCTTTTTTTTTTCTTTTTGGATTATCATAGTCAAACAACCACTTTACTGCTTTGAAAGAAAATTAAGTTTTTCATGTGGTGGGTCCAACTATGGCAGGACCCAAAATTGGTGATCAGCGCCAACATTTCTATGGCTCATTAAGAAAGAAAATGGTAGAATCGTATTGTTTACTTTGGAATTCCAAGAACTATGCTAAAATCATATTATTTTCTATTATACATGTAACTGTGATACATTGAAGCTTTTTTTATGAAAATATTTGTAATTTTTATTCTGAAAGGATAAATTAAACCAATTTCCATCACTGGTCGAGTTTCAGATGTACAGACAATCCTACTTCTGCAATTTGGTTAAATATGAAGGTTTTGGGGTTTTTTTAGAGTATGTTTGGTGTGGAAAGCCCAGCATAGTTCTACTTAGTCACAAGGAGCCTGCTATAGCATTGTGGGGGCTTTCATAAGTTGAAAAATAAGAGCTCATGAGTATCTTTCAGAGCTGCCAAAAATGACTTTATTAAGCTATTATTGTGTTCCATTTCAAAGTATCTATTTGTATATTTTTTTAAACCCACTTTGTGCTTGAAAAGTCGCAGGGGACTGGGAGCTAGCTCAAGTGTATTATAGGCAAGAGGCAAGGCACACACTGAATAGGTTGATAATCTATAGAGATGTAGAACTATGCATCCACACACTTACTCCTAAGGACAATTTAGAGAGATCACCTAACCTAACCTGCAGGATTTTACATTAAGGAATGAAACTGGAGTGACCAAAGTGAACACAGACATGCATGGGGAGAACATTCAAACTTCATGCATAAAGGAGCTGGACGGAACTGAACCCAACACCTTCTTGTTTCAATGCAATACTGCTAACAACTTCATCACCATGTGCCCCCCTTTCAAAACACACTGTGTCTCTATTAGTATGTTATGTAGTTTTTACAAACTCATGTCATGACATTCTGCCTTTAGGCTCAAAATAAAAGCCTCTAAAGGGTTGGTGGAAGGAAACTGACTTAGATTCCCAGGCAGATCTAAGATGGCCTTAATAGAAAATAGTGCTAATAGCATTAAAGTGACAAACATCATTGACCGACCTGAGTAATAGGGGCCAGTTGGTGTTAAACAGTTCACCCAGGCTAATAGGCTCTGAGTTTTTTATTGATTGCAATTCTGCTCTGAGTGGTGAACAAACAGTTTCCCAACAAGCCTTTGTTCTAAGTATAGTGCATTTCAAAGTAATGCATGTATGTGTTTGACAGATGTGTTTATCACTACATAGCAAAATGAGGGGGAAAAAAAATACATTGTTTAAAACCTTACATGATCTATAGAAGCTGTTAAGTGTTAACTAAAATGTTCCAGATCACAGCTGTAGCACAAGTAAATAACAACTATTTCTTTGTTTTTCATCTCTTTATCCAGCACTTTCTTTATGATTTGAATAGCTACCCAAAACAAACGGTAATGGAATACTTTCTTTCACTTTGATATTTATAGAGCCCTCATGCCCCCTCCCCAGCAGACTTTCCGAAGCTTAAAATTACCCTGAATATTTGTGCTCAGTTCCTTTTTCAGACCAAGATAAATATTGCCAATCTGGCCTCCCCTGCCTCCTGCTCGGCTTCTATGCTGTGGCCAAAAAAGAGAAAAATAGTCTGCTCTCCCAAAGGGGCAGAGGCAACACAGCTACGTGCAGGGCTATCAGGACTATATTTTAGATATTAGATTGCAATTCCTGCCATGAAAAAAAAAGCCATTTATCTCTTGGTGGAGATGGCTTTGTCTGTACAGATGTCACGGGTGACATTTTGAGACATCCAGCTCAAATCGAACGTTTGAAGTCAGTCAGCACAATACCTCAAATGTTGACGGCACAGGGTATGCCAAGTCATATGAGAGTACATCCCTCAAGTGATGCATTTTAGAGGCTGGCTCCACCATATGCCAGATGGAACAAGATTATGATGCCCTGGAAACTCTGACAGCATCTGGTCTTGTGCTGGCAAACACAGAAGGCTAAATTTGTTTACATATCAATAGCTACCTGTCTACATAGTCACATCAACGGAATTTCTTCATTATCCTGCTTGGAAGGAGAATCATTCAGAGCTCAAACTGATTGAATGAAAGTTCAATTTGCACTTTACTTTGACAGAATAATAGATAAGTTTTCAGTGGAAGAAATCATGGTTTTAGATAGGTGTTCGATAGCTGTGGTGATTGAAAACTATGATGCCTTCGATCACAATTATAAGTGTGGATTGTTCCTTTATAGGGGTGTCAAGACATGTTTAAAGTGGTGAGATCTTGGCTTCAATTGGCAACCTAACACTTCTGCAATAGTAATTAGCTCCTCTGAGACATAAACAACACGGTGCAGAAAAAGTTATCATTACTTCCTTGTGCTCCTGTCAGGAGTCGTGAATCCTGTCCCTGTTGAATAAATAAACTGAAATCAACAACTTTTAAATGTAAAACATGTCATTATAACATCTGTCAGTGTTTTCCAGGGATGCTTATTTGTCTTCTTTGAATCAGACATGAACAGGGAAATGCATATTTCCACATAAATTCTGTGCTTTGGCATTGTGTTTTCAAAAGGGAATACAGATTCAATATAAAAATTGAAAGTGCTACGTTATATATTTTTGAAGGATTTGTTTTGTGCTCCCTTTCAGATGACTCTTGTAATTCCCCAGATTAAGTTGTTGTTGCCCTGAACCCACCTTTATTCAATAAACATGAAACAAGGCCAGAAATAGATAAAAAGACAGACTATACATAAGAAACAGAGTAGGGAAAGCACTTCCAAGGAATATGAATGACACTATAAGGTCGGCTAAGTTGAGACTGTGAATACATTATTATAAAATAATGCTAACCTAAGGGAAAAGGTGAAATAACTATGTTTACTGTTGCAAAAATATCATTTGTAAAACTTTTGCTGTTTTAGCATGATGAATGATAAAAAGGATTGGCGGCATGATTAAATGAAACAAATAATTCCTGGACACGGCTAGCATAATTAGGGGTGAGCATCGATTAAATTTGAACAATTCAGATTGCTAACAATTCTCAATTTGGATTCAGGCTATGTTCACACTGCATGTGAATGCCACATATGCCGGCCTGGGTGGTTGCCCATGTCGCCCATATCAGAAATCGTCACTGTGTTAAATATTAATTAACCTGAATAAAAGTTAAATGGAAATAAATGTCTATCATTTTAAAAATTGATGGGGAAAAACAGCTTATGATGGGAATTTTTTTACCACGTCAATCAAAATGATGGAAAATTAAAAAAGTCTAGTGCAACCTCTCATTTACACGTGTCAGTATCTAAAGCTGCATGTTATTGAGCTTCCACTAATCTGCTAACCTGGTGCTCAAAAAACAAAAACAATTTATTGATGGAACTTGACTAAATGTCATGTTTTTATTGTTGTTTTTATTGTTTTTACTGTTGATTCTATGTTGCATCATGGTTCTTNTTTGTTTTGATGTAAAGCACTTTGAAATGCCTTGCTGCTGAAATGTGCTATACAAATAAAATTTGATTGATTGATTGATTGTTGAGGTTAGCAGCTGGTACAGTATAAAATCATAAACAGTGAACAGGGTTGGGCAGTCTGGTGTACAACACTGGGGAAGACCCAGAGGAATATATATATATATAACTTATGTTTTGAAGTCAGGTGACATATTTAGCTTCCTATTTAGTTTATCTTCTTCCTTACATTTGTGATGTCTGCATTTTTAGTTTGATTTTTAGTCTTAAAAGGTCTTAAGCCTTTTGTTTGTCTATCTTGATTACAAGCAACTTTCTTCATTATGGTTCTTTATTCTAAAAGATGTTAAGATGACAAGCAACAGAAAACCCTTGGAAAACCCATTCAGACAACATTGAATGATCTAACTCCTGGCAAAAAAAATATTATTAATGGGAGAAAATAAGTTAAGTGGTCAAAAGTATGGCACCATTGCAAAATCATGTTGTATTGATCTACAAGAGCCTCTGGAAACCTGGAGTTATTTCACACACTGAACCTGTGCAAACCACAGAGATGTATATCTTGGCAGAGCCACAGAGAAACCCAGTTTATTCTGTCTTCATAGCGACTCAGGTTATTTGTTTTCTCTGTTTTAGATTTATTCCCTACTGCGTACCACTTGTAATGCCTGTCTGCTGTCTTCTTTGTCAGCTGTTAAGGTGAGCCTTGAAAGGTTCCTGCTTGGGCAAGAAAACAGGAAAAAACATAAAACGCAGCATAACTCTGACAATTGTTAATAAGCGGCAAGTCTTCAGGTGTTTTTTTTTTGTTTGTTTGTTTTTCGTTTCAGTAGGAAAATCATAATAAGAAAAGCCTACTTTTGCTTTTATTTGTTGATCCTGCAATATATTTTTAATCAATACCAATCTGCTTTTGGTACTGATCACTATGTAAATGGCTTCATGATATAAACTGTGAAACTAAATGCATTTGCCAAAGCTGGTTAAGCAGATAAAGCAAATTTTTCTCTACTGTGTCGAAAACCAGCAATATATTATCACATTTCCTTTAGACAACTTTTTGTTTGTTTGTTTGTTTGTTTGTTTTTTCAAACTAAACAGCAAATTGTGTTTATCACAGTTAAATTATCCAATTCACTTTGCAGCAAAATTACAAAGCATATAATCAACAACTTTTTATTTAATGGATAGTGTTGAAGTAATATTGTTCATCATGGTACAGTTCTGTGAAAAAGAATTTGCTAATGCCAATCTGATCAACCATTTGTACTTGACCTGCATTTAGCAGTACTGAAAATAAACGTTTTGCATATTATTCACAAACTAGTTGAGCTACTCAGCACCAGAAGCCAAATAGATAATTTTTATGTTCATCGCTCTTCATCAGGAAGAGAGAAGAAGCACCAGAAAACCTTCATAATACCCAGTATGAACCTAACAATGACAGAGAACAAGGAACTCCGACTACATTTATTCATGTTTCAAATCTATTGATAGTTGTTGATGCTCTTATAAAACAGTGGGGAAAATAGCAGATATAACAATTGCGGAAATAATTTTTAGCATTTAGTTCAACTCCTGTTGTACTTTTGTTTTAAAACTTCTGTGGCATTCTCAAAATGTGATATTTACTGAGGTCATGCTTGTTTTAAAAAGGTTGATAACCACTGCTATAGATCACATTTTAATTCACACATTTGTGACTCTCTTTGTTACATCATCTGTGTGCTCCCTTTGAGTAACTGAGAGCAAAATTGTTGCAAAACATCGGAGGTGCTTTTGATGGAAAAATACGGTGCAGTTCTGCTTGAACAAGGCTTGGCAGGCTTTGAATCTTTTCCCTATTTTGTTTAATACAAGTTGAAGCCCCATAAATACATGTGCAACATGACCAGGCACCAAGATCACTGAGTCATTTCCTTCCAGGCATACATTTTTTGCTATTACTGTATAATGAATACAATCTTTTGCAAATTTTTGCAAAGCTTACTTTGCGCAAGACACAAAGACATGATTAAACTGGCCTTGAGCTTCTTTCATCTTAATAAGAGCAAATTCCCCTAAGGTTCATAACATTTTGAATCATTCCGCATTAAAATGTCAGAGAAAAGCTCTGTATTCACACCTGGGGTATACTGCTCCTCCGATAGCTGGTGACACCTGAATCCAGTCTGACAGCCACACAAGCAGCTGCTTACAACAGAGGCCTTCTGTTGTTAATGCTGCACACTTATCTAAGGTATCCCGGGGCAATGTTGTCTGCGTGGACAATACATCAAGCTGTGAAATTATGTGTGCTTGCTTGCCTAGAAACAAATGAAAGTCCCTGAATGTTTCCACCAGAAAGACTTGCTTGAGCCTGCTGGTAACATTTTCTTGTGTTTTAACAGCATTTAGAAAAATGAATCGCTTTGAAACCATGGTACATAAAAAGAAAAGACCTTTTTAAGAAAAAAATGCTGGTTATATTAATATATTCCACTTGGTAAAAACAGAAAGCAGGTCCCTTTATTTTACGTATTTGTGGCCCATTACATCATTTTATGATTTTGCACATTGAAGAACTTCAACATAGAAAGAGCAAGACCTACTAATTCAATCCATAACAAAGTTGTCAAGACACATTCTTGGACCAGCCATAAATTGAATGAGAATTATGAGAAAACGTGGACCAACCAAAAAATGAAATTTTGCTCATCTTGCAGCAATCTCACTTGGGGAAAAGTCTTAACTAGTTAATAGAATAAAAGGTTGAAACTTCATGGCAAGTAGATTTACCCATCTTTAATCCTAAGACTATCATTCAAATATCTTCAATGAATGCACTGTTCCAGGTGAAACATAAAGCAATTGCATTCAAACAGTAATAGAGTTCATTTTTTATTCATTTCACTGACGGCTGTAATTCGAGGCACTTGGCTGGGATTGCCTGAAGACGGTCCACAATCTCCTCGTACTACAGTGAGCTCGCTCACACTCTTTATGACAAAATGAAGTGCTACTCCTAGTTCACACTTCATTACCCACAGTAATGCCTAAGCACAATGATGTATGGAACTCTTCTCTTCCCTAGACTTGCTTCTGGCAGGGAAGACTTGCCAAACTTGTGAAAGTGTCCAAAGAAATGTGTCAAACAACTAATTTGTCTTGCATTTCTACACTATCAGGATGAAATTCAAGGTATACATGAAGAGAAAGTTCAACCAACTTTTGAATTAAACACATCACAGACAATTTCATTAAAAGTGTTCAGTTCCCAGGCGAAATATCTAATTTAATTTTAAGGCTACAATAAAGTTAATCCAAAAGTGAACTGATTTAAACATGCCTTTTATTAAGGGGGAAAGCATGGTGGTGCAGTTTCTACACACCTTGAACTCTTTCACATTTTGTCACATTAGAAAAAGAAATGTACGTTATTAGAAACATATCAACACAAGGGCTGTCATGTCAAAGGAAAATGAAAATGCTTTCAAATGTTTTTACAACTAATTTCTGATAATTGAGTCATATATTTTTTGAGCACCATGAATCGATATTTTGTAGAACTACCTTCTAATGCAATTACAGCAAATCTTTTGAAGGATATCATTAACAGTATATCTGGAAACTGAAATGTTTCCTCCACCAGTGGAAAATATTTCAAGCTCAGTCGGATTGGACGGAGACCGTCTGTGAAGAGCCTTTTTTAAGTCTTCGCACACATTCTTAGTTGAACATGAATAAGCACGAGTTTGTTTTGATATAGAAGCCTCTGAGATGACCAAGTATGAGTTTGGGAATCCAACTATAGGATATCTATGTACCATCTAGTCAGAAAAAGAGTCTCTGGCCAACTTCCTTCATCTTAGTATGACAGGTACCCATTTTCATTTCAGCTATCTAAACTAATAATAATAAAACTGCACTTATGGGGGAATTAAATCTATTTGAAAGAAATGCACTTTTTCTTTCAAATAGATTGTATTTGAAAGAAAGCAGACATTTTTTAGTGCAAATATTACAAAGGTATCCTATCCTGCTCTCATATAGAAAATGTAAGCTCTTGATATTTCACAATTTAATTTCTGCATATGCCCTGGAATAATTTACTGGACATTTGGAAGAGAAACAATAAACAGAAGTATTCATCTTATCGATCTGAAACTATATTGTATCAATATTATTGATATTTAGATTGATATGCCTAACCTTACAGTCCAGCAAATCTAGCCCCTTAAGCTGTGGATCTCTAGACCTCTGATGCTCTCCTCAAACAACTTGTCAGTTTAGATTTTAGTATAGGTGGACAGCCAAAATACCTTGAAGTTTGTTGTTGGAGCATGAAAAATAAGTGAAAGGCATTCAGTAGTGCTATGTTTGTTTCAAGGTATACAACACTTGTACTAACAATATTCCTTTGCAAACTCTGGTGTTTAACTCATGACTATAGACTAAAACAAAGATGTAAAACTTCTGACACAGTGTACCCTCCCCTTGCTGCCCATCAATAACCACACCTTACATTTTCTCTCAATGGTACACTTCTCTTTTCACTTCTCCTCCAACATCATGCCATTAATCATCCACTCACCCACCTTAATCACCCTAAAGAGACCACTGTGGGTAAAGTTAATTGGAATTGTGTGGTAACCCATATAAAATGCAGATTGAAGACCCACTAACAGAGAAAAAGAGTGATAGACTGAGATTGCAACACTTAATGGAAGCACATAAGAGTATCTTAAAAAAAGAGAGTAGGAACTATTGCCCCCTTAATGGTCTTAAAGTAGTGTAAGTACATAAAAAGCTGCAGTTTTTAAGAATCTTGATTCTAATGAAGACTTTTATGTAACTACTAAATTTGTTGAGTTACTTTACATTTTTATTCCAGCAAGTACAAATTTCTTTAATAAAGTAACTGGTACATTACTTGAATCTAAGATAATTAATTGTAATTAGCTGTAAAAACCAATGTAATACATAATAAATAGCACTCTGGAAGAAATAGCAGGTCTGTAAGCCATGCTGAATGCACCATTGATCTCAGCTATTGATTGATAAAGTTCGTAGACCTGGCACAATCTTGAACAGGACAAAGCAGGTACAGGAAATTGAAAAGTAGGTAAATAAAATTCTAAAACCTGAATAACATGAGTTAAAAATAAGAAAAAATAAGAAAGAAAAGCAAGATTCACATATCTAACCAAAGTTTGTAATTATAGTTATCATGGAAAACACCTTCTGTGTTCCATGGTATTAGTTGATTAGAATCTGATTAAAAACAAACATTAAATAAATTATCTAAGAGTAAAAAGGTAATTTTTTAGCTTTTCCTAAATATTTCTTCTTGTTGTTGTTAAACAGCCATATTTTTTTTTTCAAATACAATATTCTAACCATCCCAAGTGAGCAATCATACTTAAAAAAAAAAAAAAAAAACACTTCTTGTGGCAATAGTAACTAATTTCCTCCCAGATAATGATGAGTGTTCCATGAGAGGGCCCTACGAAACCCTCATTAAATATTTTTGCTGTCAACAGTTTGCATCAAATTTTTTGACAGGTAATTGAGATGTGAAATACACCAGGACTCGCATAAAGAGGCAAACTGAAACTAGCCACAGCACAAGGCTTTTCCTTTTTTTCAAACAATTAAAATAATTGTCAACATTGGCCAAATTGAGCAGAAAGACTATTTTTAACTTTGAGTGCCACATAATGATAAAATAGGTATATAGAGGCAACCAGACAAGTTTTAGCTTGTTTTTTTTGTTTTGTTTTTTTGACAAAGCAAACACTCTTAATTTCAATAAAAAGTTAAGAAAGATATTTAGAGAAAATTTGCTTTGCTTTCTCAAGATCACCAGATTATTAAGATGTCACGGCAGCAAACATTGCACTGCTTTATGTAAGTAACGCTCCAGTCCAGACCTTCTTAAGCATCTGATACTGAAGTATGCACCTTCTGATCAGCATCTAAACTGGGCCAGACTTATTTAGATATGATCAAAGATCACATGAAACAGCATATATACTATAAATATGCACCACTGCTACAAAAGCAACACAGGTACTCCCCAAATTATGTCTAATTATTCCATTATCTAGCCTTACGCCACAGTTTCTGGCTACATGCAGCTCTGTGTGTACTGACGTAAAATCCCCTAGGCACGCAAAATGCTTGGAGTGGTCAAAACTACAGGCAGTTCAACCTACTTAATATTTACTGATTATTCGGTTAATAATTATTTGACCGCTTGAGGTTAATTGTATAATGTGTATAAAGCAGATTTAATTAGGGAAATTGTCAACTTTTATTGGTAACTTTTAAAGGGTTGCTTCTCAAGATGGTGTCCTGGTAAAAAAAAACTCTTTCAAAAGAAAGAATCATTTTCAACATTCATTTTATAACTTTAAATATTTAAATCTCACACCAATTACATTGCTAAACACAACTTGTCATGTTTTATATATGTCTTCCATGAGGACCAAAACAAGCCTGAGCTGCCTAAGCTAGTTGATAATACATCTAAAGCTGTTGAGTAGAATTCAAGTTGCTCTCTACTCACTTTTAGATCTCCTTAATCATTCCTTAAAATAACAAATGCAGCTCAAGAAATGTGGATATGGTTAAAAAGCTCAATATCTTTTGTCTATGAGTAAAACTTATAATGCATCAATTCATTCCACACTGTGGAACATTTCAAGCCTTTTATTATGTGATGTGATGAATATGTCTTGCAAATAAAACCTAAAATTCTGTGTCGTAGAAAATTTGATTACATAAGATCAATAAAAAGGAGATTTTGAAGAAACAATGTGGGCTTATTTCTATGCATTGGTTTGGAATTCTTTAGCATACATTACTGCATCAATGTGGAATGGTTTGGAGAATCAATCTGTGGCACTACTGAGGTTTAAGTCCAGTTTGCATTGATAGAGGCCCTTAGGTAGTCTGCATTGTTGGGTCTGATTTGAGTTGTGTTTTCTGTGACACCAACTGTAGAGTGTGTTTTTCTTTGTTTCTAGTTAATTTTATATCTATCGCTGTTTCTTTGTGTTCTTCTTCACATAAAGTAGTAATTTCAAAAGGAAAGACTAATGAACGGTAATCACTGGTCTCAAGAAAAAGTTGATACTAATCAACCATTGTTTATTTGATAATGATTAACTCAGTGAAATAAGCAAAAAGAAAATTGCCAACACTAAAAATTCTCCAAACTGCTTTTGAGGTTCAGGTGAGAAACTCTTCTGACCAGTCATTAGAAAGGTATGAGCTAAAATGCTATGGCTCTTCCAGGGGTAACCAAGTCAGGTGGAAGTGACAAACCAATAAGATGCAATATTATGTAGCACACGTGGATTGTGCCCACAAAGTTTGCCCCGTTGCTCCTGTATTTTATGATATATATACCTCAATAAACTGGAACGTGTGTTCCAATGAGGCATATTTTTCAGATTAAAAGTAACTTTTAAAAATAACTTTTCAGCAGGTAAATTTAATTAAGTCCATTTTATTTATATTTTTTTGTCCCAATCTTCTAAGCAATTAAATGTTGTGTTTTTATTAGTTATTATTAGCATAAAAGTGCTAATGTAATCCTTACATTAAAAAGTAAGGATTAAAAATATTGGCCTGTATGTAACTAAATTGTGTTTTGCCTAGTATATTGAGTTACTGAAATGAAATAACTTTGATAATGTTCTAACTTACTGAGATACACCTGTAATTATTTCAAAATGTTTAATAAAAAAAAAAAAAAAAAAACAACTTATAAAATGCACATATCATGGATATAATAACCTATCATTTCACCCATGGTAATTAATACAGCCAGTGACATTGATTAGTTTAGCAACCATTCTCCTTTAATCTTAAGATTATATTCCACATTAATTAGAGTTCTCACCACTACTTTCAAGGTCTGACACAATCAATGGCCGGTAACTAATGATACATCAATTTATGGTGTGCTGAATTTCTCTCTTAGAAAATTAGGAAGGACAAACATTCAGGCACACACCTTGAGCATAGCAATGCCTTAGGTATTTTGTGTTGTTGAACTCTGGGACATTAGCTCCATGACCAGAAATTTGCTTTAACTGGATCAGAGGTGATCTGGAGGAAAAGCAGCTTAGGAATATGAGAGTTCCTTGGTGACATGCTGTGCAAAATTAAGTGCAGTGTCACGACAGGCTGGGTCACAACAACCTTGTTGGTATTTAGATTTTTGGAATTTTTTCAACAACTGTCTAGTCTTCCAGTGTTGCAGTCATTGCTTGTTTTTCCCTTACACATTCACAAAAACGTGCATTTCCATGGTGGCACAGCTTTGCAAGGACCAGGAGCCCTTGGCTCAGACTCTGTGCTGCTGCAGACTCTCAAGGTGCTGCCTTAAGTTAGCTATGGGGCCTTTCATAGTAATAATGGTGGTGCATCATTGTTTGCTTGGGTTGCTAACAACCATCAAATCTGACTGTTAAAGCTAAGTTTACCAAATGCAGGACACTTGACTCCAGAAAATATCAAACTTTACCACTTAAAGTAATATATAATCATTCAAATGATTTTAATATGTTTTTTCATGGAAATTAAATTAAAGATATTTGGTTCCAAACCTATCTTTTCTGCTGTATCACTGGGAAATTAACCAACAAGTTACAGTCCTGACAAACATTATGGAAACATGTTTGTGTAAGAATCCCGTTTTATAATTTTACTCACAACAGGACACATTTTTCTCTCTCTCCTACTGTTTTACCAAGTTAGAGAGCACACATAGAGATGCAAATACCAGCTACTCAACTGAGATCAAACAGTCCTGATTATCCTCCCATTAACCTACAAAAACCTCCAAACAACAGTCACATGACAGCATCAAAGTAAATCTTTTAAAAGCTCTTTGTTGGCTGAAATCTGCAGCAGGCTGATAATAACAATTATTCTTAACAGTGGATGGAGCCCATCCACAACCTAATTACAGGGTCACAATGTAAGTGGGCACTTAATTGCTCAATGACACTAATCTGTGTTGAGTTATTCAATTTTCTTTGTTAAAATACTGCTTTTCGGGTGTAATTTGTTCTTTTCATGCTTGTCAGACAGGATTTGTCTTCTTCCCAAAATCAGGCGGAAAATCCTGATGGAAAGCTTAAAACAGATAGCTAGCTATGGCTGTTAATGCCAGCCCAAATGAGTATTAACCTATGCCCCTAGAATATTGACAGTGAACTAAAAGCTTGGCCCTAAAAAAAAATCCTGTTTCGAGAAGGCTTTCTTGAGAGCAGACATCAGAATTCCAACGCTGTCAACTTTACAGAATAAATTATGGAGTTGAGGTTTTCATCCACCTTCTCAACATCCAAAGGTGATGCAACACTGCACAGTAGCATGCCACTACATCAGGCTGAGTGGTGAAAAACAGAATTTGAACATTGAACTTAGTGGTTACACTATATGTATGTTACCACCATGTGTACATCTCAATAATGAGACATTCGGTGCACCGTAGTGGAGGTTAAATTTGTATGTGTGAACCCAGTTAAGTGATAGCCTCAATTTTCACATTAAAACTTTACCTACAACAGGTAAAGTTTAGGGAGAAATTAGTTTTAGTCTAACAACAGAAATAATATCCACATCTAGAAGCCTTATTGGCACACACCCACTCACTGCAGCCAGAGACCTGCTATTGCTCGTATTGTTTCCGCATACATAATGATGGCCCAGGCCTTGTTTGACAACAGATTGGAAAATACAGAGTGTGCAGCAAAATATTTGTTCACGTGGCTGAACTAGAGCTTGAGCAAACTCTTCTAAAATAAGTGATTTCCTTATCGTTAGTTTTTAGTGGTCTATTTGAGATTATTGCAAGTTCTGTAAGGAAATTGTACTTTCATCTTAGAATTGATCATTTTGACATTCCATAACTCTTGCTGTCTGTTTTAGGTGATACAGATTATGGTAACTAAGGCCACAATGGCAATATTATTTAGGTCTGTGCTGTTTATTGATTAACACTGTGGCCATGCACAAAGTCAGAATAGTGAAACTGTAATTTTCCTTCTAGTCTGTAAAGCCATGAAAGCTTCTAGAATACCATGCAAAATGTGGCCTTAAAGCTCCTCACACTTTGTCATGTTACAAACTCAAACTTTTACTTGTTTTTTCTGTGATTGAAAAAAAAAACCCAAAGTAGTACATAAATTAAACTTGAAATAAAAAGGCTGAAGCATTTTGAGATGTTTCTTTACCACTGTTGCACTTGTAAGTACTAAGGTTTTTGCCAATTTGTCTTTACAAAGCAGCTCAAGCTCATTCCGATTGTATGAAGTACATCTGTGAATGTCAGATTTCAATACCCACTTTTAAATATACTGTAATCTGCTGCAGACATTGAACATCATTACCTTTTGCATGCAAAGTCATGGTTAAAAAGACATGGCAATGAAGACCACATCATAGAAATTGCATATAAAATGAAGACATAAAGTTAAATAGTAAAGTATTTAATAATATTGAAAAAACACTTATGAATTTTAGAACCCATGACACAGAAAAAATATAAAAGCTGTTGAACTGAAAAACACTGTAACAATTAACCAAAAATTTTGAGCAAAATACCCTGCAGAGGTAAAAAGAAAAATGACTGTATTGCAAACTTTGTCAGTTCACAAAGACATACATAAATGTTTTTTCAAAAACACAGCATTTTTAAGTAATCAGTTCCTCCTTAAAATCACAAGTAGCAGCACCTACTATCCTCTTATGACAACTAAGCAGTTTCACGTCCCCAAAAATTCCAAAGAGGAGGTTTTATGAAGTGTAATGCTTTGTTTTAAATGTTGTCATCACTTTTCTCAGTTTAGTTTTGCAATCCACCAATGTTTACTCTACTTAATTGGTCCCTCCAATAAAGATGTTTGAAAAAAGAAATCAAAACAAAACAATGTTTTAATAGTGTAATATCATATAAACTCACATTTAAAAAAGTTGCAATTTTTAAAAAAGTGATAATAAAGTGATAATTTAATTGAGATTTTAAAAGTTAGAGATTAAGGTGCTGCAGTAAAATATAAATGTATTTTAAAGCTTTTTCCTAATCTTCATCCTTTATTGGCAAAAAATATAGAGATGGTTGGACTGGACAACATAAGGTTAATAATAGCGAGTCTATCCATTTGTCAATTTTTTTCTGTTCATAGTTTTTACTTTTCTGTCAGAAAAAAAAACTGCTGGGTCAAGTGCTGTTCAGTGATTTTTCATCGTTTAGATTTTATTTTGAGGAACTTTCCTCTGAAAGCTGAAACATTCACTGACTGACGACAGAAGAATCAAAGGACCTGCTGTTTGTACCTAAATAAAAATAGAAATACTTTCCAGTTAAAACTAAGCTGGCAGCTGGAATTAGGGGATGATGATATAATCATGCTCCTGCTGATATTTGTGCACTTCTGTCAAGCTGTTTCAGAGCTTTACTCACTGGATTAGGCTGTTGACCAGAAAAATATATATATATTGTCTTGGCCAACTTTGTATCTCAGCCATAATTTACTTTTTACTACACTGTGAATAGCTCCAAGGGCATGTTGCAGGTATTCATTATGAATCAAATTAGAGTACGAGTACTAAAATATGCACTCCGTAAATCTAACAAACATGCCAATTTTGAAAATAATGTGGCTTTTTTCACCATTAGGGTACATGAATCGATGACTTTTGAGTTTACTGCAAGCATGGTGGAGGAGGACAATGCATTCATTGTGCTTTTTAATTGAGCTCCTTGTGGTTGGTTAACAAATAAAGATTAATCCATGGCTTGGTAATAAGTCAAAGTGTGTACCCAACAAAAAATAGAACTCTCGATGACCAGTAACGTGACTTTTTACTTAATGGTTGGTTTATCAGGTAGTTTTTGTATGGTAATTTTTTTGTAAGGGCTGGAAAAAAATGTGCCAGATGAATTCCAAGCAAATTGACTGCAGTCCAGGACAATGTTGTTTCGACAGCATCATACTTCTGTGACTTCCTCCACAATGTCTTTCCGCTCTTCTTGGATGCCCTGCAACAACATTGTGTGACCAGAATCCCATTCGCATTCATCCCCTCTCCACAGCGTTTAGTCTCTATTGTTAGTATCTCACATATTAGCATCCGACTTATTACCATGCCCAAAGGTGGTAGCGTGGATCAAAGGCAAGGATGTACTGTTTAATATTTCTGCCTCATTACAGTGGAAGGGCTTTTGATTATTTGCCTTTGTGTGCCGTTGTCAATTTAATGCAGCAATGTCCTTTGCTGTGCAGCAGGAAGTGCAAAATTACTGGAGGCACGTCACTCCTAAATTAGGAAAGCACGAAAGCTGCTGTAGAGTGACTTTTATGAAGACAGGTTCTGTAATTGGTCTTCATATGTCACCTGTCTGACAGTGTTCCTAATTTGGGAAAACTCCTGTGCCCATCAAATTTTATATATATATATATATATATATATATATATATATAAATATATATATATATATATATATATATATATATATATAAAC
>CAEFZX010007147.1:0-54246 GCA_903066825.1 Alfaro cultratus
CTGCTGAATAAATGTATTAAAATAACAATTTTGACGTTAGTGTGAGATTATGCTGCTGCATTGAAGGTGATTTATTTATTTTTTAGACATCTTTATTAGTTGGCAACAAATCCATCCACTTTAGTATATATGTTATAACAAAAAAAACTCAAAATGCAAAATCCTCTGTATGTTTAAATGAATAAATTAAACATTTTCTTGTTTCTTTCTCTGATTTTATCTTTATTGTTGTAATTGTAGGTATTGAATTGGCCACTAGATGGCGCATTTGGACCATAGATGAATTAATGAAACTTATATTTGTTTCCTTGTTTTCAGTGTCAGGTGAAGATGTCTTCATTGGTGGCCTATGATGATTCAGAGGATGAGGATGAGTCCTGCGATCAGAAGGAGGAAGAACCATCAGGCCCATCTGGATTAAATAGTGTTATTTAAAGCCCAGACCTGCAGCTTCAGACACAGTTTTAGGACAAAGTAGCTCTACTTTGGGGCGTGCTGTGATGACGCAGGGGTTTAGCACGCCCCACGTTTGGAGGCCTTAGTCCTCGACGCGGACGTCGCGGGTTCGACTCCCGGTCCCGGCGACCCCTGCCGCATCTCTTCCCCCCCCCTACTGTCGCGAAAAAATGCGAGCCACTAGCGCCGCAACAAACAAGTAGCTCTTCTTTGCTGTAATGACGACCCCCACTTACTGCTGAATTGATGACATTTAGGATGGACGGCCATGAAACACCGAACCTTTAGCCAGAACCCACCGGACTGGCCTCTGTTATTTAACCAGCCTTCAAAGCTGAATGTTATTTACTGGAATTTAAATTATGATGCATTATGTAGGCCTGCTTTATGCTGAGCAACATTTTTATTTTGTAGTTAAATATGTATTTATTTCCTTTTTTTGGGGGGGGAAATCAACTTTTACATAGCTATAATTTTTAAGTTACTTCAGTAATTTTATCATTAAGTATCGATAGTCTTATTTGAGTTAAATTTTTAAATAAAAATCATATAAATTTATCAAGCACAAAATTTCAAGTGTTTATTTATTTTAATCTTGACTTACAGGTAAAGAAAACCCAAAATTCAGTTTATTACAAAACTTTAATATTGCAGGATTGTTAATGCAAATCCAAGCTATTAAAACAAACACCCAGCTGTTTTCTGGCAATAATTTAATGTTTTTTAGTGTCTGGAAAATTTCAAAAACCTCTTGAAGGTTGGGTCACATTCCGCTGCACCGTTACCTAGCAACCCCAGCTGAACCTAGTCTGTTACCTAGCAATCCAGGCAGCGCTCCAGCACATTTGGTCAGCTGGTTTTATGCGCTGTAGAGTGGCTGCTGGAAAAGACAGAAAGTGTTTTGTTGTTGACTTACCAACCAGAAGCCACTTCCTGCATTTTTGTTGGTTGTGCAGGAGGCTCCACTTCTGCTTTTCAAAGATCTACGGTTGTATAATTGCGCATCTGTTTGCAGCCATTTTCACTTGTGAGTTTAGATGACGAGTTGGGGGGCGTGGCCAGTGGCAGCTTATTTGGATTTAAAGTGACAGAGGCACTAAAATAGCTGAAAACTGAGCAGAACTACAGCCTCATTATTTAAGAATGATTTTGTGCAAAAAATATAATGAAAATGTTTTGCACAACCCATAGATCTATCCTAATCAGTTTTTTATTATAAGGAATTATGCTGAGTCACCTTAAAAAGGGAACTTCCACTCATCTTGGTTTGTTGGTTCTTGTTTCTCTCATCATCTTCTTGAAATACAAACATTACTTTCATCTCAAGTTAGATGATGTTATTTCTGTTTCAGGGGTGGCTGAACAGAAGTTACATATATTAGATTTGTCTTTGTGTGGTGTCTTCACCTTATGAATCTGTCCAAAATTCTTGAATGGACTTTCCTTCATGATCTTCTCAAGGCTGCTGTTATCTTTGTTTTTACTGCATTTTTTTCTTTCCACTCAATTTTACAATCATTTGCTTACCTTCTTTCGTAATGTTTTTTTTTGTTTGTTTTTTTGTGGATTATAATCGGTGAGTCAGCAGTTTTTACCATGATTATGTTGACCATAATTTAGGGCTAATAACATATATCGCGATAGACACTTGATCAATATCAATAGATAATAAGTGTTGTCTGTAATTTTCTTGTTTTTATGTAAAACTCTTCTTTAAACTAAGAGGATCTGCTTTGTTTTGTTTTTAACCCTGGATTTATCTCATCTTTATCTCATTCTGTCCTCTCTTTGCCCTGTAATCATCCCAGTCTTGTATGTTTTGGTGCTTAATCCCGGTTTTATCCCATGTTTATCTCTGTACCGTGTCTGTTGTTTAACCCCATTCTTTTGTTTCTGTCCCGTGTTTAACCCAGTCCGGTTCTGACCCACATCTCCTGCCGGTCCCTCCGTCTTCCCACCAGACGCTCTTTGTTCTCCGGCTTTTGTTCCCGACGATCGTCGAGTCGACAGCTGGACCTTCATTCAGGAAGCTGGAAACAACAACAGGCGGCTCAGACGGAGACGTCCTGCAGCTGAAGCAGGCCGCGTGGTCGTCATGGTGACGATCAATCAGCCTTTAATCGATGTATTCAGATTATAACTTTGTTAAGCAAACATAAAGGCCCCTCTGTATTTTCTCTGAGTGTCGTCATTAACTGTTACAACCATTATTTTCTAGCTCTGCTAATGATACTTAGCATCTTTACCCTCAACGTGAACTTGGCTCAGAAAACCAACAAAAAACGTTTGTGCAACGAAGCTAACATGCTAATGTCACTTCAACACAAAATTAACCCGAACAAGTAAACATATAACAAAAAGTAGTAAACAGTTCTTAGTAACAATGTTAGCATCTTGTCGCTAACGCTAAGCTTAGCATTGGTAAACAAAAGTAGCTAACTAGTGGCTAATGCAGTCAAAGCTAACTTTTCATTTTGTCTAGTAAATGTTGCTAGTGCTACCATAGCAGCATTTACAGCTTTGTATTGCTCTTTTCAACTTCAGATAATAAAATATAAAAAATAACTATAGCCTTAGTCTAAACTAAAGAAAAACACATTGGCCAATAGATTAGTTCATTTCCGCCTAAAAACTCTATCCAAGTTTTTTTCTTTTAAATACATTAAATTAATCTAAAATCTTTTTTGGCAGACATGTTTTCCTCCCTGGGTTTTATCTTTCTCTCTTACAGCTACAAAATGCCATCAGCTATAAATAAAAGTTAAAAAAAAAAAAAAAAAAAGAGCTGGAAATCCACTGATATCTGTTAGCTCTCAAATATTTCACAACTTTTCCTGGCTAATATTCAGAATATAGTCTCCTTTGGTTGACATCTTTTATTTCCACTTGAGAAATCTGAGACCTAAACTCATCCAATAAGAAGAGAAGCTGGAACTTTGTGAGTTTAGTCGCAGGACAGTAAATATTTCTGAGGTGGATTGGAAAGAAAAGGTTCCTGCAACTGGAAACCAACAATGTTTTATTGCAGCTGCATATCTACATATCAAAAAGCTTCTATCATCACAATATTAGGAACTAGAATTTTGTTATCTGGTAGATGTTGGCTGTGGGAGTTTAAAGCTGCAGTATATAAGTTTTACAAAAAATAGATTTTTACATCTTTGTTTAAACTGTCACCAGACAGCATGGAGCTCCTCTGCTTTCTCCCAGTAATAACCACAAACAACCAATCAGTGAGCCTTAGTGCTAAGATGCCACAATAGAGGCGGGGCTTAGCGCTGTCAATCTTTTTTTCCAGACTGTTTCATAGCAAACAGTCACGACATGGTGACACTTTCAACAAATATCTACAAATATTGTTTATAAAAGTTACATACTGCGGCTTTAAAGACCCCTGTAGAAATACTCTGTATGACAGAAATAAATTCAGCCAATCAGATGGACCGCCAGTTGAAATCAGAAATGAATATCTGGCCTGACTGTGGGTGGTGTTTGTAGGACCTTGGTGAGATCTTCCAGGGGTTGATTAGGAACCCAAACCAGGTTCTCTGAAGGGTTCTTCTCATGGTGCCGACAGAGATCCAGCCTGACCTGGATAACCTTAGGGTTTGAAAGTTTGACATTGTGCCAGTTCTGTTAGAGCCGAGTCATTGATACCGAATAGAGAATACCAGATCAGGTGTTTAGACAATGATGCTATTTCCTGTCCAGACCAAGGCTGAAACTGATAGTTGAGACACAGAAAAACTCCACAGATAAAGCTGATATAATAGAAACCTCTATTGTTCTGGCAATGTGATCCAGTCTGAGGCTGTTGAGCCATGTTTGAGGCCCAGGTACAATGATGTCCGGCTCTCATATGTAGAATCACTGTTGGAAGGTGCAAGTGATGTGGAGAGAGGTCAAAGAGCATCTCCTGGGTCTGCGGTGTTCAAACAGGTCTATAGGTTGTAGAGAGCAGAACAAAAGCTTCACTCTGTCTGAAGAAGCCTAAGTGAGATGGTGAACCCCAAGGAAAGCAAACTCAGGTTAGACCACTGACTGATGGTTCAAGCTCTCCTGACTTGAACCTGACTCTGGCAGAGCATTCTGCAACTCATTGATGTCCCTGACTTCAGTACCAGTCCTGAGGAGATGAGGTAAAGTTCTGATCCATGCGTCTGTTGGGTCTGTAGGATTCTCTGTCAATGTCTGCCCATAAAACGGGTCCTTTGGGAACGTGGTGACCCTAGAAACCTCCAGGTTGCTACGCCCCATATGCCTCCGTGTCTCCTCGCTGTCCCTGTGTTGACATTCTCAGCTGTTGGACGACTGCTCTGGTTTCAGCCGGATGGCCCAGGAGTTGGCGGACACGATGTCTCCACGCCGATGGATCCGGCAGGTGTAGACGCCCTCGTTGAACTCATTTGCAACAATGCGAAGGTCTCTGTCCTTCATCACGATGTATCCGGGGATGGAGGTCAGGATCTGCTCGCCATCTTTGTACCAGCTGCAGAAAACAGAGGCAGAGGATGGAGGAAAAGGTTTGAGTGGAGTTCTGCTGGGTCCGACCCAATCAGCTCATCAGTAAGTCTCTGTCTGTGCTCACCTGACTTTAGGGGGAGAACGGAGGCTTTTGGTGCCACAGCGGAAACCCACCACCTTCCCTCGAGGAACCATCTTGATCTTCACGTTGGCTGGGGGCGACGTTGGCGTGGCGACCACATCCAGGGGCTCTGCGGTGGGAATGAGACCCAGACAGGAAATACGCTTTCAAACCAGAGACAAAGTTCTGATTCTGTCTTTTCAAAGATCAGACAGTCATTCTACTAAAGAGTACTACAGAGATCCTCGGGGTCACCGTAGCAGAGGTCACAGCGCTGCGGACAGTTCTTCCTCATGAAGGTCTTCCTTCGTTCGCAGAATCCGAGTCGAGCCCATGGATCACAGACCCTCTTCTTATTCTGGCATCCTACAAACACAAACACAACATCCTTAGCAATGACACTTCAACAGAGACCTGACTGCAGCACACAGGAGGCAGAAACAACTTAGACTTCAGAGTAAACACAAGACAAGAGCAGTTCTGTTCTGGGTCGGTACCATAGAGCCTCTGGATCCCCCACACGTCGTCCTGAGCGATGTTTCTCTGCCCGGTGTACGTGGCGTTGGGATGCATCAGGGCGTCCGGGTCTCTGGAGTGCCACAGCCCCAAAGCGTGACCGATCTCATGAGCCGCCACCTGGACCAGGTCGTTCAGCCAGACTCCTGCAGATTCACAGAGTCAGAGGTCCAACACTGGTTCTGGATCAGTCCACCAGCTGGGGTTGTAAAAGGGGCCGTCTGCTCATCAATCACAAGAGTTTAGTAAAGATTTATGAACTTATCTGAGTTTGTGTGTATTTCCACAGCAGTAAACCGGTTTGAAGTCAGATTTCAGAGAACAGCCCAGTGACACAGACGGCAGAACTGAAGATCCTGGGTTCAAATCTTAAATGTTAGCATTAGCCGGCTGTCATTGCTCCAATATCAACTGTTACGCTTGTTTAACATTACCGCCAGGATGCTAACATTGTAATTAAGAACTCCTACTTTTTTCTGCTAAGATTTATTTCTACAGGGTATTTTAGTCTTGGAGCGATAGCATAGCAACATTAGTATATTACTCTTGCCATACAAACTCTTTTTTGTTGATTTTTTAAGATTAGTGTGAAAGTGAAGATGGTAAAAGTAGCATTAGCATCCCTTTTGTTTGGTCTACATGTTTAGATCTCGGTCTGGGTTCTTCTGCATGGAGTTTGGATGTTTGAGTTTTCTCTATCTACACTCAGTGTCTGATGTAAGAGGGACCCCTGATGGACAGGAGGGGTAATGCAGCCTGTGAGGTAAAACTGTTGCTGTAGTTTCCCGGATCTCTCCAGTAAGAGGACAGTTAACTGATGTGAGGTGAACAATCCTGTTTATTTAAACTGCAGGCCATGATGTGATGTCATCTTTTCCATTTTACTCAGACTGTGATTTTGCTGTTTATTAAAATAGTTCTTAGAATAAGCTTATTGAAAGCAAGACACTTCCACTAGATGTTTTTGTTGAATTTTACTTTTCAGATTGATTTTTATCTCCTATTCTGATCTACTGGTCAATTACTTGTGGAGTTCCTCAGGGATGTGTGCTGGAGTCCATGATTTGGTTTTTAATTTGATCCTTTTAGTGTTGGTAGTGCTGAAGTATCACCTTGTTTCCAGCTGAACCTGGACTTCCCGAGGATCCAGAACTCGTGGTTGTCGAAGTGGATCTCTCCTCGAGGCGGCAGGAAGGCGTGAGCCAGCTCCCCGTTCAGGCCGTCGAAGCACGGATGGAGAGGAGACCACCAGCAGTCGGTGTGGTTGAAGATGTAGAAACCTAACGCACCAAAAATCAGAGGAATTAAATCCACAAACGTTTGTATTATTATTCAACCTCAGTGGAAACTAAATTCAGCTTGGAGTTATTCTATTATTGCTGAACAATCAACTGACTGGTGTTTTATCCCAACTTTTGCTGTCGTCGCCATTTTGCAGGTAATGACGTACAGAGTGCGTCATTACCTGTGAGCTGACGTCAGCTGCCTGTGGGGGGGGATAAATTTCGCATCAGTTTAAAGACTATAAATAGATTAACAAAGACTAAAACTAAAGATATTATGTCTATAATTTTACTATATTTTAGTTAGTTTTATAAATGACAGTTGCAGTTAATTATAGTTTTTCCCATTAATTTCTGTTTTTCTTTATTTCAGTTAATGGAAATGTTTCCTCAGTGTCAGTTGTTCTTATTTCGGTAGTTTTAGTTTAGTTTAGTTTTAGTTAACCGTGGTAGTTTGTCTGGATCCTTCCTCTGTGACGTACCGATGGTGATGTCAGCGGTGGCGCTGCCATTGGTGACCTCAGTGAAGGTCAGCGGCGACACGTCGCTCCACTTGGTGAAGGCGATGCTGATGGCCTTCCGGGTGTCCTCCTTGTTCAGGGTGTTGGGGAACTTTATGATCCTGGACGATGAAGAGGCGGCAGGTCAGCGGGCTTGTTTTGCCCTGAGCATCGCCTGGCTGACTGTCTGCTTCCTGCTCACCTGTTCAGGTGTTTCTGTGCGGACCCACCTGTATGTGATGTTGTGGTGAGTCCACTTGTGTCCCAGGGGGTTGATGGCGTAGCGTCTGGTTCTGGTTCCTCGGTCTGGGATCCTCTCCATCATCATACTGCTGCCAGATATCTGTCAATAAAACATCAACATTCAATGAGGAACGGAGCTGAAGTTCCTCTGGCGTCCACCAGGGGGAGCTACTGATGCACCCTGACCCAAAATAAACAAATAAAATCCTGTTCTTTATTCTAAATAAAACATTTCAATCCTGCTCATGATGATAATTTGATGCAAAAAATTAAATATTTCCTGATTGGTAAACTTCACAAAATATTCAACATTACTCATTTTAACTTTTAATTATTTTTCGTGAAGAAGTTCACATAAAATCACTTCTTTATTCTCATATTATTGCGACTTTATTCTGATAATATTAGATTTATTCTATTATTACAATTTTATTGCCGTAAAACTTTATTCTCATGATTTAACAAACCTAGATTTCTTGGGCCGACCATATAAAATTCCTTCTTAGTTTTGGGTCAGAACTCAGTTCTGGTGTTTGGGTCAGAACTCGGTTCTGGTGTTTGGGTCAGAACTCGGCTCTAGTTTTAGGTGGTTTTGGGCTTCAGCTCAGTGTCGGGTCAGAACCGGGTCGCTCTCACAGATGTAGGAACTTTTCTTCATGCTTTGTTCTCGTCTGTCGCCACGTGTGGGCTGGGCTCAGAACCGCCTCTGTTCTTTTCCTCGGACCCGACCAGAACAGCAGCAGCACCTGTTGGAGCCGACACCAGAACCAGAACAAACGGGCCCAGTGTCTGACACATCAGACGGCTCAGATTACAAACCAGAACCATCTGATCCAACCCCGCCTCCCTCCACATACTAGGGGTCGGGTCCAAGAGTCAGAACCCAGCCACCAGGACCGGAAAACAACCATAACCAGAACCTCACAGGAACCTGGCCTGCCAGATCCAACAGGTTTTCATAATCGGAGCCGTTCTAGGTTTTGGACCCAGTGGGACCGACAAAAGCTGCAGCTGCCTGACAGACCAGAACCTGAGAGGAGGAGAACTGGACCCGACTGAACCTGAACCAACCGGACCAGACCTCTGTTTGGGTCCAGAACCACAGAACCTTCTGACATCATGAATCTCCTGGTTCTGATTCCTGATGGATTTGGACCATCAAGAATCAGAACTTGAAGAGAACCGGGTCAGAACCAGCAGGACAAACCTGCAGGGACACAAAGGTCCAAAAAGTTCAGAACCAGGCTGAGGGCCCCTGATGAAGAGGAGGGCCCTCCTCTTCATCACACATTCACTCCTCAGAGGTCACTGACAGCTGATCCAGTAATCAAACCAAACCGAACCGAACCGGACTGGAACAGAACTTCACTGACCTTCATCACCAGCAGCAGCAGGAGGAGCTTCATGGTGTCCCCTCTGCGCCGTCCAGCCCGTCCGGACCGAACTCCTGCTCCTCCGCTGCCGCTCCGGACCAACTGAGGGAAGTTCGCGGAGTGTGTGCGCTCGCTGCTGCAGGCGGGGTGGTCCGGGTGGGCGGGGTCAGGTGTGTGCGCGGTGTCCGCTTACTTTCCGCGGAGACATTTTAACCGTTTCAGCGCCGAACCCATCCGAACCAAGTCTCATGAAAGAGGGAACCCGCTCCGATCTGGAGGACAAGCAAGAGCGAGCCGACCCGCGGGCCCCCCGGGGCCGCCAGGGGCCCAGGTAGGGACGCCCTGAGGTGTTTTCCGGCTCCAGATGTTTGGCACATCTGTGAAAACAGACGCTGGAAAACACAGAGTCGCACGGAGGAAAAAAGTTCCGAGTTTTTCATATCCAATGAGACAGACTGGGCCGCAAAAATGGTTCCATTCAGGTTCGGATTGTTGAACTGGATCAGAACCAGGAACCAACCGAAAAATCTGTTTGTTTTGGGCTGAAAAAATAAAATGGAGACAATGTGAAATAGCAACCCTGACCCGGTTCTGGTGGATTTGGACCCAGCTGAGTGAACAGTGGTTCTGTTAAACTGGAAGAGATCAGCAATGATGCTGGGAAGGGTTCAAAGGTCATGACCAATCTACCTGAATCCATCATTCTGCAGAGCGGAAACGTCAGAGAAATGAGCAGAATCCCGGCTGTGAAGCACGGCGGCGGCAGACTGATGATGTGGGATTGATCTGAGGCCATGTGCTCCTCAGTTGTAGCTGGATCCAAACCGGGTCGTCAGCAGACTGATGGTTCAGAACACCCAGCAAGTCTAAAACAAGATGTTTGACAAAGGCATTACACTGGCCTAGTCAAAGCCCAGAGCTCAGCCTGCTTGAAATGCTGGGACCTTTAGAAAAACAATATGAGACGGATGAAAATCTCAGCTGAGGGAGGTTCTGTTGGGCCGGGACGACCAGAACGGGTCGCTGGGTTCTATTCTGATTCAGTCATTGTTTTAATTTAGCCCCGCCTTCATCCTGCCGTCTGATTGGCTGCTGGCTCATCTTGCCCTCTGATTGGCGGCCAGCACATCCTGCCGTCTGATTGGCTACTGGCTCATCCTACCCTCTGATTGGCTGCTGCCTCATCCTACCCTCTGATTGGCTGCTGGCTCATCCTGCCCTCTGATTGGCTGCTGGCTCATCCTGCCCTCTGATTGGCTACTGGCTCATCCTACCCTCTGATTGGCTGCTGCCTCATCCTACCCTCTGATTGGCTGCTGGCTCATCCTGCCCTCTGATTGGCTGCTGGCTCATCCTGCCCTCTGATTGACTGCTGGCTCAGCATGCCCTCTGATTGGCTGCTGGCTCAGCATGGCTCCTGCAGCTCTGCTGATGTTTTATTGTAAGTTAATCTGGAGCTGATAATGAGCAGCTCAGAGCCTCGTCAGCAGCTCATTATGCCCGCATTGTTGCCATGGTTTCATCGTTATTGTTATTATTGTTGTTGTTTATCAGTGAAAGGCGGCTGGTGACCTTCATCCCCCTGCAGAGCGCAGCAGCAGCTGCATGTTAATGAGCTGCACTGGTCCACTGCAGCGATGCATCCTCACCTTCATCACCTTCATCCTTTACATCATCGCTTCCATCGTCTTCATCAGTTACGTCATCAACATCATCTTCATCATTTATGTTGTCTTTATCATCCACGTCTTCTTTGTTTACATCATCTTCATAATTTACATCTTCATCATCATTACCATAATTAGCATGACAGCTATCATCTTTATTTTCATCATCACCATCATCTTCATCCTTATCATTAGAATCACCACCTACTTATTATCTTCATCATCCTCATTGGCTTCATCACCACCATCTTCATCATCACCGTCATGGTAAAAATGATGCTGATGATGAAGATCAGTGCTGGTTGGTCCTGATGATCTCGAACTGTTTCCTCCTGGTTCTGTTGTGTGAACCGGCGTTGGTTGGTTCTGATTGGCCGACTGGCTGACGGACAGAGCTCCCGCGCGCCTCGGGCCCCCCAGGGGCCTCCTTCAGCATCACAGAGAGGAGGAGGAGGAGGAGTCGGACCTTCAGCGGAGGCTGAGGGATGACAATTTAATTACACTTCTGTTCATTCATCTGTCCATCCACACACACACACACACGCGCGCGCACACACACACACGCACGCACGCACACACACACACACACACACACACACACACACAGAAACACTCTCACACTGACAGAAACAGTAAAAGTCACAGAGACTCTCTCTCTCTCCTCCCGCCGGGTTCCCACAGACATCCCCCCCCTCGTCTCTGAATGGAAACTTGCCGTCTGTTTACAGGCTGGTGGTCGTCATAGAGACCAGCAGGTCAAACTGGACATTTCAACGATGTGACGTCTCACTCTGACTGTAACACGTTTGTGATAAAAGCCCCACACTCCATCGTGGGACTTACACACCTTTAGGGCCGTACAGTGCTTTGAGGTCCCATAGTCCTCCATCAGACCCTCTGGGGCCCCACAAATCCACAGAGGCCTCAGGACTCCACTTTAGAGAAACAGAAAATCTTTTTTTATCAGTCAGGTTCAGCATTACCATCCAGGAGCTCTGTGGAAAAGCATATTAAACTGTGGGGAGGAAACTGGGACAGGCTACTACTACAAATTTTCACAATAAAAAGCAAAAAATATATTTAAAAACTTCTATTGAAGAACGTCTAAAATTTGATCTATGGCGCCACCCAGTGGACAGATCAAGATAAAACGACCTTTATAATCGATGACATGAATAAAACGGAGTCACAGGAAACAAAAAGGAGCAAAACGGACCACCGAACCGGTGAGGAAAAAAACTAAACACCCAGCAGATCTTCTGATCCTGATCCGACGACTGATAGAAGAAATGTAGGAACATCCCGCTTCCTCACTGGTATGGGAAAGCGTTGGTGGTATAGTGGTTAGCATAGCTGCCTTCCAAGCAGTTGACCCGGGTTCGATTCCCGGCCAACGCAGTTCTCCTTTTCTCTTGTGGCCCAAAAACCGGCTTTCTCTTTTAAAATGGTGATAGATCGTGACATTCTCAATTATAAATTTATTGATGGAACTTGACAAAATGTGTTTTTATTGTTTTTACTGTTGATTCTAAGTTGCATTATGTTTGTTTTTGATATGATGTAAAGCACTTTGAAATGCCTTGCTGCTGAAATGTGCTATACAAATAAAATTTGATTGATTGATTTGATTAAAGTCTTTCCCACTTTGTCAGTCCTCAATAAGGTTGAAAACAGAACCTTGGCATGTTTTCTGAATGATACTGGATCATCCGAGTTGTTTTAGACATCAACGGTAATTTTATTGTAACCTTTATTATGACTCTTCGGCTGTCTCTTACTGTCCGCGAGGAGCACAGGAAGTACAGGTATGACGCTGTTATTGATCCCAGCATGCAGTCTGTGATCAATATCACAAGAAAAAAGTGTATGATACAATAATAAAATACATACAACATAAAGACGGCTCAGGATCTAAACCAGTCCGTTACGCCAATGGACACCGCCAAGCCAGCAGGGGGCAGCAGTATATGTTGCTAGCAGCGGAAGCAGCAGTGGAAGTGTGGCTGTGTTTGTGTGAAAAGCTCAGCGCGGGTCAGGTGCTCCATCCGAACTATCCCTCGATTACCTATCGGTACCAGGACCCAGCCGGTTCTACCAGGAAACAACCTTGTCTCTCCTCCGGCGGTGGTTCCATCATGGCGGCCGGAGGTAGTTCGGTTCCTCCGCAGCTCGGAGACGTAGAAGAAGACGCTTCTCAGCTTCTGTTTCCTAAAGGTGACAAAGCTCAACACAACACCTGAAGACCCGCTCTTGGACTGTGTTCGGCTGCCACGAGGCCGAACTTCAGTTGTTTGTATTGGAGAACAGCGTAATCATTGTGGTCAGAGTGGTTCTGGTCCTGGTCAGAGCGGTTCTGGTTCTGATCAGATAACCCAGACAGCCTGGTTCCGTCATCACATGGCAACAGGCTGTGCATCTTGACCAGAGATCTGCTCTGTACCGGGTCTGTCACCATGGTTCCGTTTTCTCTGCATCACCTCCGGGTTGATCAACAGATTTGAGCTGCTCCTCATGTAGAGGGGCTAATCTGGTGTTCTGGGTCAAAACCGAGCAGCGTGTGGCTTCAGAACCACACGAGTCAGAACCAGAACCCCTCAGAGGAGTGGGATGTTTCAGATTCCACCCTGGACCCGTGAGATAAATATGGGAGCCATTTGTAAAGCTAAACAAGTCAGAAATTAACCGCAATAAATTGCAGTTCAGTTTTCAATGTCATGTTTCACAATGTTTGAGCTAAATATTTAGTTTACAAACTATATTTAGCCCCTAACTACATATTTATCTTGCCCGCTAAATAATTAGTTGAGTAGCTCAATGAGCTAATTATTTAATTAGCAAAGTAAATATTTACTTCACAAACTAAATATTTAGCTCTAGACTAACCATTTAGGTCCAAACTAAATATTTAGATAGCAAGGTAAATATTTACAAACTAGACATTTAGTTTGTAAAGTAAACATTTATTTCACAAACTAATAATTTATTTCCAAATTAAGATATTGAGTTCCAAGTTTAAATATTTAGTTTTCTAGCTTATTTAGCTAATAAATATTTAACTAAATACTTAATCTAATCTAATCTGCTAATTAAATATTTTCATTGAAACAGTGGCATTTTTAAATGCATAAATAACAAGGTGAAAATGTTACTTTGAAAAATTAACTCTAAATAATCCAAATTATTATTTATGTAACTTTACAGGCGTCACTCCTAACAGTTATCAGACTTGAATGTTAATGTTTTGTTGTGTGAGGCCGGGTTGGGTCCATCAGAACCAGTGGTGGCTGTGTGGAGGTTCTGACGGTGCCGTTGGTTGTGCAGAGTTCGAGAACGCGGAGACGCTGCTGAACTCAGAGGTCCACATGCTGCTGGAGCACCGGAAGCAGCAGAACGAGAGCGCCGAGGACGAGCAGGAGCTGTCCGAGGTCTTCATGAAGACGCTCAACTACACGGCCCGCTTCAGCCGCTTCAAGAACCGCGAGACCATCACCGCCGTGCGCAGGTGAGCAGCTCAACCTGACCCTCTTCTGTCTGCCAGCCGGCTCAGGTTCTGACCCGGTTCTGTCTGTCTCCACAGCCTCCTCCTCCAGAAGAAGCTCCATAAGTTTGAGCTCGCCAGTTTGGCCAATCTGTGTCCAGAAGCCGCCGAAGAGGCCAAGGCGCTGATCCCCAGGTGAGTCGGTACCGACCAAGCCCAGTCGGGTCAGAACCAGGTGCGACCTAGCCTGGCTTTCTTCACAAAATATGTTGGTGTTGGGCCCATTTTGGTGGTTCTAACAGCAGAACGTCGATCAAGAACCAGATTTCAAAATAAAAACATGAACATAAACAGTCGATAAATAAAACTTCAAACAGTTGTCAAATTTTATTAAACCGAATGTTTGAAAAACAGCTAAATAAATTAGCGTTTTAAAATTCATCCAGAAAAACTAATTTACATAAAGCTAAGTGAGCTAATCGTCTTCAAACTTAGCAAAACAAATAATTCTCAATTGCTAAGCCTCTAGTGGTGGTGCTAATCTTGAGCTTAGCGCCGGCGCTGTTGACCCGGTTCTTTTACCTGAATGAACAGCAGTTGGTTCTAGTTTAATCTCATGCAGTAGTAAATCTGTGACTGCAAGTCCAAACGGTTCCGTCTGCAGCAGTAGCTTCTACCTGAGGACGGACCCGGACCCTGCTGGTTCTGGACGTGTTTCTGGTTAAACACGCCTGAACGGGTCATGAACCGGGTCAGGTTCTGAAGCAACCCAGCTGTTGACATTTCTGAAATCTGCAAGGCCAGAACTGGCCTTAAGGTTCTGTTGGTTCTGGTTTCAGTTTGGAGGGTCGGTTTGAGGATGAGGAGCTGCAGCAGATCCTGGACGATATCCAGACCAAGAGGAGCTTTCAGTACTGACCCACTGATCCGAGCCGGTACCATCTGGACCTTCCAATACCGATCCAGTCTGATGCTATGTGATCTTTCTGTGTGCTGTATAAATAAAACTTTCTCTGTTTTTTTTGTTTTTTTTACCATCTTCGTGTTTTCTTGTCTCTGTCTGGTTCTGGTATTTTGTGTTTGGGTCAGAACCGCGTTCAGACGTTCACACAGTACTCTGCTCTGTCCGGGTCCGGCAGGGCCTCAGGCAGAACCCCGGCTGCCGTCCCCACCATTCTCACCGTGTTCTGACCCGACAGCTCCCTCTCGTACTCCATGAGCTGCCTCCAGAACCCGGCGTTGGGTCGGATAAACGGTCGGCGCTCCAGAACCAGTTCGTGGGCCTGACGGAGGCTGAAGCCTTCAGATCTGGACGCAGAACAGAACCGACATGTTGGTTCTGTAGAACTCTACAGGAAATCTCTGATAAGAACAGTTGGGTAGAGTTCTGATGCCGACCGACCCGGGAAAAGTTACGGTTCAGTTTTAGGGGAAGCTAAGTGCGCTAAACGCCTTAAAAGTTAGCAAAAATGCTAAAGCGTCTCATCTTCTCAATACATTCTTCTAAGCTAAAAATAAGATTTGCTAACATAGTGGAGCTAATGTTTACCATATCTTCAAAAATGAATTGAGGTGAAGGTAAGTACACTAAACGTATTCAAAGTTAGCAAAAATACGTCAGGGGTCTTAGCTGCTGGTAGTTCTGGTTGTGTTACCAGAACCGACCCAAACCCAGAGCCGTTACCTCATCAGGTAAGCCATGACCAGCGCTGCGGAGCGGCTCCGACCCGCCGTGCAGTGGACCAGAGTGGACCCGGCCTGGTTCTGCTGGATCCGCTCCGTCACCGGGTCAAAGTACTGACCCAGCTGGGCATGGGGCCGGTCCTGGACTGGGACGTGGAGGACCTGCAGGCCGTCGGGCGCTGGGTAGGGGAGGTCCGGCAGCCCGCTGGCGTTGACGATGAGCGAGACGTTCCTGCTGGTCAACACGGCCGCGTTCAGCGCCGAGTCCAGATCGCCCAGGTAGAGCCGGGCCGAAACCTGGGAGACCCGCATGCCGGTCCGAATGCTTCCTGGAGCAGGAGATTCAGAACAGAGTGAACAGCAGCTGCTACAGCAACACCATGTGGGCAGCTGTTTATCAGAACTTAAGGTGTTCAGATTGGATCAGATCCTTGTTCTATTAAGGTTCTGAGTGGTCCAATCCAGATGTGACCAAACAATTATCTCTAAACTCTTGACCTAAAATAACTGGACCTGAGTTGAGTCAGTGACCTTCCCTCCATCCAGGACCTCTACAGGTCTAGAGACATGAAAATGGACGACAACGACTCTGCAGATCCCACACATGCTGGACATGAATGGTTTAGACTTTTACTTTCAGATCCACAAAGACAGCTTGTTGTGATGGACACAAGGAACACCTTACACCACAAGGATCAAACTCCAGGCCAAATTTGGGCCACCAGAACTTTATGTGGCCCTCTAGAGTGTGGAGTGTTCATAAATTGAACCTTAAGATAACAGTTGTGTGCTTAAATATTATTTTATCAGTCAAATCAAATCAGTTGTCATTTGAATTGGACCAAATAACATCATGTGAAAAGAAAGTGGTAATTGAACACAGGAAAAGCTAATATTTTAACAGTTATTTTTATCAATACATTCTGCCACAACTGGTTCTTTGCAGACATTCGTGATGTTGATGCGGAAAATGACGTATCCCCTGCCTTACAGAAAAAGTTGTTGGCTACACTGCTGTGGAACTAAATAAACATCTCCACTGCTCTAACTTGTCTTTTTTTTTTTTTTTTTCTTATATTAAAAAAAAATCCTACATATACTTATAGCTATCATTTTATTTCCTCTACAGTTTATATTTTACACTTAGTGTCTTGAAACCTTGTTGGTGTACACAATCATGGCCAGTAAACTGATTCTGTATTCAAACTGATTCTATATTCAAATCCCACTCAAAATTTAAATGGCCTTTGGCACTGCTGGCTTTCCATACAGGGCAACATATTAAATGGCATCCATGTGATGTGGATTTGTTTCCTGTTAAATTTAAATTAAATACATAGTAGCATGCTGTTATAGACGTCAAATCATGCAATTTAAGGTCAGATCTGCAGGTGAAAGTGATAAAATGTTACTGTCAGAAGTGGGATTCGAACCCACGCCTCCAGGGGAGACTGCGACCTGAACGCAGCGCCTTAGACCGCTCGGCCATCCTGACATCATGTCAGCACCTCCAAAACCCGCAACATTTAAACAACATCAGCCTGTTCATTCGATCCACCGTTATTATTTAGATTTTTTACTTTATGGAGCCGGTTGTCAAAACAGATACGAAATGACCTCTACGGCTCACGGTAACAGCCCCATCTCGTAACGAGAAAGTCGGGTAGGAAAAGCTACACTGTTACGAAAAGCTCGGCTACCCCCCACCATTACTGGGTGAGTCAGGATCACGAGCTGGATCCTGTTCGGACCTGTTCGTGGGTTTGGCTTTGTCACACCCGAAATTCGGATTTTGTCGGACCGGTGTGGTTCCCCTGTGGGTCGGCTGCGACAGTTTCGTTCTCCTTTCGTCGTCGCTATTAAAAGCAGCAGCAGAAGAAGAGTTTCGGTTCTGCCGTCGTACGGAAAGGAATAGAAGACCTTCATCGGACTGAAACGGCTCCTGAACAGGTAAAACTTGCTCTCATTAACTCACCTGTTCAGGTAAAATATGCTCCAACTAACAGTAACTCTCCTGAAGTCGGACCTTAACTCTAAAAAGGCTTAAAAACAAAACACAGGCTAAAGCCTCGCGGGTTGTTTCGAGATTATTCGAGAGTGGCAGCACTAGACCAGACTTCATTTAAAAAACTTCAAATTTACGTTTTTCCATCCAGAACCGGATGTTCAGGGATATCTATATATGACCAATTTTCCCCTTTTGACGTGTCCAACATGTTAGTTGAAAACAGGAAGAGCCGTTTCAGCGGCTACAGATGTTTACTCACATCTCTATAGCAACAGTTTATGCATCAACAGAAACTGTGGGTTGGTTGCTTCGAAATAAAAGCCTCTACCGAAGCATGGATCAGAACCAAACTCTCAGGTTGGGTAGACAGTGTTTTTTAGTAAGTTTTTAGAGTGACTGACTTGTTCTGTTTGTTTTGGTTAAGTTTGGACCGCACACATGAACCAAGCTGCTCCGAGCCAGCGACCCGTCATCCCGCAGGTCCGGTACCACCCATCCATTCAGATGGCAGGAAGTGGAACCACAACCGGTGCTACTCGCCGTCCTCAGACCAGAACTCAACCTAAAATGCTCCATCAGAACCAGAACGCCAACAGAACCGGTCCGGCTGGGGCTCGCAGACCACCTGGCAATGATCCAGGTCCAACTTCAGACCAATCATCAAGCAAACAGGGTCAGAGGTCCAGACCAGGTGCTGCTCAGACCAGAATTGAGCCCAGAGTGGTCCAGAAGAACCAGGACCCCAGCAGGACTGGTTCATGTCTTAACGGAGGACCAGAACCCAAGAGGGATCTGGGTTCTGCTGAAGACAAAGCTCCTCCCACACCAGACCAGGTCCCGCTGGACCCAAGGGCCAAACTGGACCGGAACCTGCTGCAGCAGGTGGAGGTTCTGACCCGCGGACAGAGCACCAACCAGGACTGGTTCCACTGGAGGAAGAACCGGATCACGGCCTCCGTGGCCCATCGTATCGCTCACTCCAGGTTTGTCAACGGCAAGAGCAAAGCTCCGCCCCTTTCGTACCTGGCTGCCATCACAGGTAAGCCCTGCCCACCGACACCTGGACCCTGCTGGTTCTGACGGTTTTAACCAGACCGGTCATGTTAATGAATCTGCTGGCTCCACAGGCGAGGGGTCCAAAGTCCGGACCAGAGCCATGAGCTGGGGCATCGAGAAGGAGGCCGAGGTCGTCCGCAGGTACCAGGTGAGTTAATGGACTGGGTCTGAAAGGTCTGACATCATGAGTCTGCAGATCTTGCTGAGACTTCAAGTGATAGAAGGCCGACTTTGTAACCGTCTTTATGTGGCTCTGAAGGTTCAGGTCAGAGTTCAGCCTGATCTCTAGTTTCCAGCTGTAATACCTGAAGCTGTGTGCCGTTATTTACACCAGGAAAAAAAATTATATTCTAAAATTTCAACAAAAAAATTCCAGTAATACAAAATTCTATAAAATATGAAGAATAATTTTAAAATGTCAAAGAATCAGAATTTTTTTAAAAATTGAAACAAAATATTAAATCTAAAATATTTAAAGAGACAGTATTTTGTCTATTTATACCATAATCAAGTAACTGTGTTACCTTGGGTTGTTATTAAAGTGCTGTATAAAACTGTCTGGTGCCTTGAAATTGGGCCTCCGCCTCTTTAAGGATTAAAGGATTACTCCAGCATAACGAAAGAATCAAAGCAACAATCCAAGTATATTTTTGATGTAAAACTCAGAAAAACTACATTTTACATTGTACTGCTCCTTTAAATATCTTGATAAAAACAGACTTTGAGGACAGGAAGTGTGTGAAGTGTTTCCTGTTGCGTCCTGTAGACTCTGAAGTCGGCGGCGTTGGGCCAACCCGTCCGGGTTCTGGAGTGCGGCCTGTTCATCGACGGCCAGCGGCCCTGGCTGGCAGCCAGCCCTGATGGCATCGTGGTGGATGAGCGGAGCGGCCGCAGGCTGCTCTGTCTGGAGGTCAAATGTCCCTACAAACACCGGCACCGGAGCGTGGAGGACGCCTGCAGGGACGACCCGGCCTTCTGCCTGCAGCTGCTAGACAGGGACACACCTGGACAGGTAACCTCCCAACAGAGCACGGCTCTGTTTGGTTCTGGCTTTCTGTCTCATTCAGTTAGTTTTTAGTGCTAGCTTTTATTAGTTTGAAATTATTTAGTTTTTATTAGTTGTAATTTTAGTTGTTTCATACTTCGGTTCATTTTTAGGTGCAGAATTCAGAAAGGTCAAAGTTTTGCATTTTGATTATGTTTACATTAACTGGGTAATGAATACTCAAGGTTATTATAGTAAACTGAAACTAATAAAATTACAAAAACTGAAATTGAAAAGATTTTCGTTAACTGAAATGAATAAAAACTATTAATTTAAAAAAGATATAATTAACTGGAAATATATTGTGCGTTTATAAGACTAAGTGAAACATACTGAAAATATAGATGATTTATTCTTCGTTTTTGTGTTTCTTAATCTGTTTATTAGCCTTTCAAACTGATTTATTAATCACCAGTTTTGTTTATTTCAGTTAACAAAATTGGTTTTTTTTATTTCGGCGTTTCTCAGCTTTAGTTGAGTTAAGTCTCAACAGAACACAAGTTTTAAGAAAATGAGAATAAAGTCAGAATACAAAATAGTCATTTTATGAGAACAAAAAATAATTAAAAATTAAAATGAGTAATGTTGAACATCTTGAGAAGTTTTACAAATAAGGAAATACTTTATAATTTAAAGAATCAGTATCAAATTACTATCAGTAGGAGAACTTTGAAACGATTGAGCGGTTACATTAGATCTAGATAGCTATGATAACCTTGGCTCAGTCACTTCACCTGTCCTGTCTCACCTGTCCTCTGTCTCACCTATCCTCTGTCTCACCTATCCTCTGTCTCACCTGTCCTCTGTCTCACCTGTCCTCTGTTGTCTGTCTCACCTGTCCTCTGTTGTCTGTCTCACCTGTCCTCTGTCTCACCTATCCTCTGTCTCACCTATCCTCTGTCTCACCTGTCCTCTGTCTCACCTGTCCTCTGTTGTCTGTCTCATCTGTCCTCTCCAGGCTCCAGTTTACGCCCTGAAGAAGTCCCACAGCTACTTCACACAGATTCAGGTCCAGCTGGCCGTCACAGGCCTGGACCGGGCCGACCTGGTCGTCTTCACTCTGATGGAGACAGCCATTGTCCCCGTGACCTTTGACCCTGACCTGTGGGACGAGACGGTGTCCAAGCTGGAGGTCTTCTACCGAGACGCCGTCCTCCCTCATCTCAGACAAAAAATGCAGCAGAACGCAGACGCAGGGCCAGAACTGTAGAAACAGGACTGTCCAAAAAAGGTGGTCTACTGGACCCGTCCTGTCCTCTGAGGACAGACGGGTTCTGGTTCTGAAGGTGGTAGAGGACGCGGGACATTTTTTAAGCTACTGATTCTGTTCAGATTAAACAGGTCAGACTTCTGAGGAACCCGATCTTCTGAGTCCAGTTTGTCCAACCAGAGACAGACAGAACCCTGATGAGCTTCTGGATCGGAACCAATCCAACCGCTCCCAACTGGACCAGCTCACACTTCCTCATATCGGACCTTTTTCTGTAGCGGGTTCATGGTTCCGAAAATAAATAAATTTTATATGAAATTTGTCTCCATTTGTTGTCAAAGGCAGCAACGCTCCCTCAACTTATTCTGGGGCTTGTAAAGCGTTTCACAGCAAGAACCCACAGAGCTAACTCCACAGTTAGCATGCTAACATTAGCATTAGCACCAGGTCTGTTTTGAGAATGAATAGTCCACCGCCTGCTGTGGACATTCACGTCAGCGTACTGATAGCTGTTCATAATCTCAGTGTAAACATGTTGTTAGTTTTGTGTTGCGGTATTTATTGGTGCAGAAGCTAGAATGAACAGCGTTATAAACTATTCGCTGTTAGCATGTCATGACGCGGCAGACCAGAGTTCGACTCCCGGCCTCGGTTCCTTTGCCTCCGTCTTCCCCCCTCTTCCTGTCGGAATACTGTAATACGAAGGCCAACTAACGCCGAAAAAATCTTTAAAGACACTCGGGTATGAGCTACACATTAAATTTCCCTTTGGAATGAATGAAGTGTTTTAGAATTAAATTGAATGAAAGGTTGTTAGCTTGCTAGCATGTTAGCATACTAAAAATTAACCAGATAATTACGAGTTGATTCTGGACTTCCAGGGAAACTAAGACATGAAAGTTCGGATACCAGAATACAGAACTGGTACGAGACCCCAGGATGGATCCAGAAGAACCCAAAGAACGCGTCAATGATACAGAACCAACACTACCAGAAGACATGCAGAATTATCAATATCTTTCCAACGGATACAGATCTACATCCACTCACCTGGATCAGCCTGTACCTGCCAACCTGCCCATGATTGTTTTAGATATGAGCTACACGGTCAGTTGTCCACCATCTTAAAGAGGTGAGACACCCACAAACTAGAAAATAACACACTGACACCTTCCTAAGGCCCCAAATCATTTTTTGCCAAAAGTAATATTATTTAGATTAAATAATCTTTTGGGAATAAAAAGATGGTGATTTTTTTCTCCTTTTTCGAAAAATCCCTTTTGGCAAACAAAAAAAAATGTTATTTAGGAAGGTGAGGTTATACTTCAGTTATTCCTTGAGCAAGTTGCTAGTACATGTATGCAGGTGTAGTGGAGGAAGTTCCCTTTAGTTGAATTTCCTGCTTTCTGCTACAAAAAACAAAAACAGATCATCGGTTGCATTTGAATTGGCTGCAGTGCAGCACAATCACAGATGGTTCTGGTAAAACTGGGCTCATGGTGTGAAATGTTGTGGATGTTCTGCTTCCTTTCACTCAGGTGAAGAAGATGAACAGAAACTGAACTTCATGGCATCATGTTTTATTTTCTGGTCCTTTAAATCTCTTAAAATCTCAGAGGTCTCAACAGGTTCTGTACGAGCCAACATTTAAACTCGAGTCGTTCCCAATCCAGAGTTCACTGGGACTGCACCAGGTGACCCCCAACAACCAATCACCTCGCAGCAGGTCGCCTGAGCAGAGGATGACAGTTCTGGTCCTCCCATGTGCTCTGACTGCTTTTTGGCTGCTTCTCCAGGATCCCTGGTGGGCGTGGTCAGTCTGCATGGGGCGGGGCCTCACAGGTAGCCCTCCTTCTTGAACTGCTCTTGCAGGATGTCCCGGTACTCATCAAAACCGCCGTCGACCCGCCACACCTTCCCGCTGTCGCACACCCACAGCTCCTTACACACCAGGCGGATGAGGCGCTCATCGTGAGACACAAGAACGACCCCGCCCTGTAGGGGGCGTCAGACAGGTGAGGGGCTATGGTGAGACACTGCGTCAGGAGGAGGAGCGGACACACCCACCTTGAACTTGTTGAGCGCTTTGGCCAGAGCCTCGATGGTTTCCATGTCCAGGTGGTTGGTCGGCTCATCCAGGATGTAGAAGTTCGGACTGAAACACAGATGAACGTGTCAAACTCGAGGTCCAGGGAGCCAAATCCAGTTTTTATGTGGCCCTCTGGAGTCCAGAACAGAAATCTGATCCAAAGAGTCAATTTTGCTCCAAGTCCAGAGAAATAAAAGTTGTTCATAGCCACAAATGTTACGTGTTAATAAGTTAATTGCGTAATAAAATAAAATGAGCTCAATAATTTATATTCTGATGATTAAAATTTTTGAATAGCGTTTTTGTTTACAGAAATGTCAATAAATTTTATTCATTGGTTAGGTTGTGTGTGTGTGTGTGTTTTTTTCCCTTTTTGTTTATTATTTATTAATTATTATGATTCAATTTATTATTTGGGTGTTAAATGGTACTACTGTGATAATGATAAAAGTGACGATAAAAACTGTTTTCTTCCTCTTTAGGCAACTCTTGTGATTACATGGCGCAATAATCATAGCCCTGCAAACACCAATGCTGTTCTTGAAAAAAAGTTTAAAACGATTCTTTAGGACACCAGTCACATAAAGTGTGATTTTATCACTAAACTTTAATCATAATTTTAATTTTATTGGTATGTTTTGATATTTCTATGAAAAAAACTGTGGAGGAAATAGTAAAAGTAACAATCCTGAGAACACAAACAGTTCTTTTTAAACATAATTTGGAATTTATTATGACAAAAATAAATCAAAATTCTTATTATAAGAATTTAAGATGAATGAGAAACGGTGAGATAAAAGCCACTCCGGTGGTTTCTGGATGGTAAAACAACAACAAAGCACTTGTGTTTCCCAGCAGCCATTGTACAGCACATACAGCGGTAAGAGGTGCAGGAGCTCTGCTGGGGTTGCTAGGTAACGGATTGGGCTTGGTTGGGGTTGCTAGGTAACGGATTGGGCTTGGCTGGGGTTGCTAGGTAACGGACTGGGCTTGGCTTGGGTTGCTAGGTAACAGGCAGTGTCTGCTGATTTGCTAGATTCTAGAGGTTTATGAAACGGCTCATTTTCTAAACACCAAAATAGATTTTATTGCCAAAAACAACTGCGTGTTTTTTTAATTAGCGTCTGGGCTGTTTTTTTTATTTTTTTTATTTAGAAGCAATTGAAAACCAAATGAAAGTACAAAGCCATGCAAAATGTGACTGCGTTACCATGGCATGGTCATCTGGGCGAACGCCACGCGGCTCTTCTGTCCCCCCGACAGGCTGGCCACCGGCCGTGTGGCCAGCTCCCCGGTGATCCCGTAACCTCCCAGCTGGTGCCGGTACTCCTCCTCTGTCCGACCTGCAGCACAAACACAGCAGCCAATCAGGGCTCGCCGCCCAGCCACGGGTCACGGATCTGTTGCCACCATGGTTACCTGGAAACTTGTTAAGCAGCAACTCCACGGCACAGACATTCAGGTCCAGCTGGTCCACATGATGCTGACTGAAGTAACCGATCTTCAAGTTCCTGACAAAGAGACGCCAGTTAAACGCCAGCTGGAAAAAACCAAAGGCTGTCTCCAAATTTCAACCTGCAAAACTGTCCCCAGGTTCTTTAACCGCAGCATCAAATGTTCTTGTATCAAATCATGAACAAGCCCTCATCAAATCAAAATGTTCTCCTGATCGAACAGTAAAAATTATCAGGAAAAAAAAGGTTCTTCAGTTCAACAAGAAAAATTTTCTGATCTGAAAATTAAACTTCAATAAAAAAAAAACCCCATAAAGTTTCTGTGATTGATTAGTGATGTTTATCCAATCAAAACATTAAGGTTCCTATTTAAAAAGTAAAGGTTCCCCAATCAAAGTCTAAAGCTACTGCAATCAAAGCGTAAAGGTTTCTGATTACACAGATTTCTGATTAAACCTTTGATCAGAAACATTTCTTTAACCGTTAACAAAGATTATTAGTTTACTCAGTCAGTTAATTTGATTGGACGCCAGGTGGCCTCACCTGTGAGCTTGTCTGATGCCACTGACTGGCGTCAAGTCGTCCATCAGCAGTTTGAGGATGGTACTTTTACCGGCACCATTTTCACCAACCTGCCAGCAAAACCAGTTCAGAGTAGGTGCTGTAAGTCTTGGACCGGTGACTTTCTGATTAACTGATGGTACGTACAATGCAGATGCGAGACTCGAGGTCAGCCGACAGGTTAAGTCCAGAGAAGAGCGGCTGATCTCGACTGTAGTAAAACTCTACTTCATCTAACTGAAGAATAGGGGGAGACAACTTCTCAAAGTTATCTGGAAACCTACAAGAAAACATGAATAAATGAACCCATAACCAGCATCATCTCTTCTCTGGTGGATCTTCCAGTTTGTGAAGGCCTGAGCTTCTTACCTCAAAGTGGTCTCCGATTCTTTCTGAACTGGTTTTAGCTCCGGTCTGCAGAACACAACAACAGTTACATCAGCAGGAGAAGCACTGCAACTCCAGAAACAGTAAAACACAAAACACAACGTCCATGAAAAACATAATGAGAAACAACATGACGTCAGAATGGGAACTTACAGCTTTTCCAAGAGCTTGATCTTACTCTGGACCTGGGCAGCTCTGTTGGCGTTGTACCGAAATCTGTCAATGAAAACCTGAAACACAAACACTTAATGTGTCAGTTTCTTCAAGTTTTAGCCTAAGCTCATGGCAACTTCAGTAGTTAGACTGAGCCAGCAGCCTTAGCAGGAGTCAGCCTGAGCCTGGGGTCGCCTCAGGACATAGCCTGAGCCCGGGGCAGCTTCAGGAGTTAGCCTGAGCCCATGGCAGCCCCATGAGTTTGTCTAAGATAATATGGACCCCAGGATAATTTCAGGTATTAGCTTGAGCTTTGTAGTGTCTTGTAGTACCTGTATGTGTTGCCTGTACTGCATCTGAGCCTCGTACTCTCGCTGCTGGTTCTTCAGGCGATCCTCTTTGGTCTTCAGGAAATTCTCGTAGTCGCCACGGTAAGTGTCCAGCCTCTGCGAGTGCAGGTGGATGATGTCTGTTGCCACGGCATTCAGGAAGTTTCTGTCGTGGGAGACGACCAAGATGGTGGACTGCCACGTCTGAGGGGGATGAGTCATTCAGCTCACATTAGCTCACAGTTAATGACTCCATTGTTTCCTATGAGTGATGCTATGGCTACAGACCTGCAGGTAGTTCTCCAGCCACAGAATGGCTTTGATGTCCAACATGTTGGTAGGCTCTGAAACACACATAATCATAAGAGTACTACCAAGAGGGTAGGGCTAGCTGAGGGCGGAGCTGGCTGGGGGTGGTGCTTGTTAGAGCAGAGCTAGATGGGGAGGGGGTAACTTACCGTCCAGCAGCAGCAGGTCAGGTCTGGTGGAGGAAACACAGACAGGTTAATCAGGGATCATGTGACCTGACGGAGAGGAAACGTTGGAAACTCACCGAGCGAAGAGCGCCCTGGCCAGAGCCAGCCTCATCCGCCATCCTCCGGAGAACTCCCTGCACACAGAGAACATGCGGGTTCTGAATGCTCCAGACACAGAAAACCAACAATGTCTGACCGTTACTCACTTGGTGGGCTGCTGTTGCATTCTGGGAGAAAACCCGAGACCGGCCAGGATGACTGAGGCTCTGATTGGACGATAAGATGCAGACAGGATAAAGAATCGTTCCAGTACCAGGCTTTGTGCAACTAATGTGTTGCCATAGTTACCGTGCCGGGGCCTTGTCAGCTTCAATCTCCTCCAGTTTGGCGTAGATCTCCGACAATCGCACGCTCTCCATCCCGTCGGCCCTGAAACGACGACAACCCAACGTCACAGTTCGTGCTGAGACGAAATCGCCTGCCGTAACCTGAACGTTAGCTTGATCTTACGTTCCGTTGGCGATTCGCGCGTTGAGGCGCCGCTCCTCGCCAAGCAGGTCCTCGCGCTTCGTGTCGCTCTCTAGCACACTCTGCAGTGCTATCGTGTCATCTCCTGCCACTTCCTGCTCCACATGCAGGATGGAGATGTGGGCCGGTACTCGCAGGTTCCTGCTAGCTAGCATCTTCAGCAGAGTGGTCTTCCCCAAACCGTTCCGACCAATAAGACCGTACCGCCGGCCCGACGCCATGGACAGCTCCGCCCCCTGCAGCAGACATCTGAGCGCAACAACAACACATGGAATGAAGCACGATTTTAAACGCCGCCACCTGCTGGCTATGATGAGGGCGGTTCTCACCTCTCTCCAAACGAAATGTCAAAGTTCTCGATTCGGATGTCGTAGCTGCGGTTCTTTCCTGACTGGTCGGCGCGGCTTTCCTTCTTATTGCTGGCCTGACTGGCTGACGCCTCCTCCAGAACCCTGGAAGGACAGGTGAGAGGACGACAGGTGAGAGGAGGACAGGTGAGTAAATGTTAGAGAAAACAAATGGGAGGACAAAGGTGAGGAAATGTGAGAGAAGAGAGGTGAGAGAACAAGTGGGGACAGGCAAGAAGAAGAGACAGATGAGTAAATTTGAATGGAGACAGGTAAGGACAGGTGTTGTCGCTCAGTGACTCACGGCGGACCGGAGGCTTTCTGAGTATCCTTCTCGGTCCTGCGCTCATTCTTGGCTTTCAGCTTGGCTTCAGCTTTTTCCAGCTTCTTGGCATCGACTGTCTGGAGAGCGACAAGAACACAGAGAGAGAAGGTCAGAGGTCATTAGAACCCATCTCTACAGCAGGCCAGGGGGAACCACAGAGGCTGAGTTTGCTTTAAGGCCAGTAAGTAAATATGAGTGCAGACTCACTGTGTTCTGGGGACGTTTCATCATCCAGATTCCCTGGATGTCCTTGGCTGTTGAGACTGAGGAGAACCACACAGATCAACATCAGGCTGATAAAAACCGAAAACAAAACAAAAAAATTTAGACAAATCTGGACAGCCATCTTAGAGCCGTCCAACATTACCGGAGTCTGCGGACATCTGAGAGAGCTGCACTGGAGCGTCCAGCAGCATCTGCTTCTGAGGAAGATGATGGTTGTTCCTGGAGACACAAACCCCATGTTTACCTCCTGATTATCATCATCATCATCATCACTGACAGACCAATCACATAGAGGGATCTCACAGCTTCAGGGTGTTGAACATCTGCAGGCAGATGTCTCTGATGTCGTCCTCATTTTTACTGTCAGCAGAAACGTCCTGCAGGACGCCACCGATGGCGTCAAACACCTCCTCGCCATCCTCAAAGTCAGGGGCCCCGCTGTCCAACACACCTGTAGCACATTACCATGGTTACACTCCAGTCAGCTGGACCACATTTCCAGGTAGGGCAGAGAAACACGTCAGCATGGAAACCCTCGGGTTTTACATCTCCAAAGTGGCTCCTAGTAAAACGCTGGTTCTACTTAAAGGAAGGTCTGGAGAAGGTTGACCTCTGACCCCACCAGCTACAGCATCTAATGTGAGTGGTCACAATGTTGTGCCTGAGTCACACTTTGCCAGTGAAGCTAACTTTAAAACAGTCATGTGACAGAGAGTGCCTGGCACGTGCTGAGTATGAGTAGAGCCCTGTTTGTAGTCCAACCTCATCCTTATCACTTACTTTCCTACAAACATGGCGCCCGGCTGCCTGCTGTTCTGAAGGGCCCCGAATGGCAGCTGCTGTGCGTCTAATTCTGACCTGGATTTAGCCCGAGCCAGGCGCGGGTCGGTCGGCGCTCCCTGGGTCTCCCGGTTCTGGCTCAATCACTCCGGGGAGCCGAGCCGCCAGAGAGCCGCGGCTGCCCGGCTCACAGACGCACTAAAGGCCGCTGTGTGGGTACCAACCGGAGCCGGCGGCCGCTGCCTTCGTTGCCCCCTCCCGGCTCCAAGCGGCTATAAGCTGCCGGCACACAGCCACTCTTTCCCGGGTGTCTCACCTGTGATATAGTCGAAGAGCTCCGTGTCAATCTCAGGAAACTCTCTCTGTAGGATATCCACGTACGTCGCCATGATACCCGGCCCTGGACACCACTGAAGTGCGCATGCGCCAGAATGCGACACCTCTCAGGCTTATGGGGGATGGAGTCTATTGGTTCCGTTACGTCAGCACGAGAAGCCTTTCAAATTCAAAAATATTTTATTAAAAAAAAATATATATATATTTTTTTTTTATTAATCCTGGAGGTAGATCAAATGTTACTTATATCAGCCGCATTTTTTCAAATATTTGTTGATAAATGTTAGCAGGTATGATCTAATGTAGCAGTCTGTATTACTGCAAATATGAAGAAGCCTCTGACTGAAGACACTGTTTTTTCTTTACAGCCTGATGAAGAGGATGCTCAGGGTTTTGTTCCATTTCTCATGCTTTTCCAAATGGAAAAGATTCCATAAATATCTATTAAATATCAATGAAAAATCAGATGTACAAAGAAGCCAGTCCTTCTGTGTGCCAGATAAGTTTAATCATTTCTTTTGATTGTTCCTAAACTTTCAACTTTGATCTTAAACAAGCCATTTGATCAAAACTGTAATTTAATTATTTAATCATAATTAATTATTTTAGTATTTATAATTTATATTAATGGTTTTTCTAACTTGGAAATTCTAATTTTTGAGTTCTCATTACAAATGGGAGTAGTACTTTAGTACTATTAGGAGTACTATACAGTACTCTTTACGATCAGTCTGTAGTAGTTATAAGTGCATGAATGCACTAATATTTGTCCTTAATCTGTGTTACGGTATGGTTGTATTAATAGTAATATGCAGTAGTACTGGTATTCACCCTATAGGTAAGTATATAACACTATTTTTGTCAGTATGTAGTTTTGTGTTCATGTCAGTTATATAAAACAATACTTATAACTCTGTAGCACTGTAGTAGTATTAGTTTCTTGTATACAGCAGTATTTGGTATCATTCTAATACTGTGGTAACAATAGGAGTATGCAATAAGATTGGTGGTTTGACTTTAGTAATGTATTAGTATTAGCATACAGTAGTATTTCCGCTCACTCTGTGGCACTGTGGTAGAATATCGAAATACTATGATCAGTCTAGATCATATATAGTTGATAGTTGATATAACTAGATCTAGTCTAGTTATATCAGCAGTATTAATATTAGTTTATTTCAGTGATAAGTCTGTAGTACTTTAGTTGTATTAAAATGAGTAGCAGGCTATAATTGTTGTGTACTATAGCATTTGCAGTATGTGTTAGTATACAGTGGTATATATGGTCACTTTGTAGCACAGCATTAATATTACAATCAGCCTGTAGGATTGTGTTAGTGTTAGCAGTAGTACACAGTCCTGTTTATGATCATTTTGTACTACTGTAATATTATAAAGCAGTATAATGGTATTTTGCATCAGTAGTATTAATAGCAGCACAAAGGAATATTTATGAGTCTGCAGCACTCTAGTAGTATTAGTATATGGCTGTATTTGGGATCAAACTACAGTATTGTGGCTGTATTAGTAGAAATATACTATAGAATATGTGCTTTGCCTGTTAGTGTACAGTATTTTTGGTCACTCTGTGGCAACGCTGTAATTTACGGAAGTATCATGTACTATATTTGTCTGTAGAATACAGCAATAATTGTAATAAGTCTTAAATACCAAATTGCTATTAGAGTATATAAGTATTTGGGGTCGGTCAATAGTACTGTGGCAGTATAGTACTCTATAAGTATAAGGCTATACAGAAATATGTGTAGTCAGTAAGTAATAATGCATATATACAGCAGTACTATGTAGTACTGGTAGCAGTGTTTCTGGTCAGTTTTGCGTTTCCTCCTGGCGCCGCACTGCGCATGCTCCTCTCCACAGCAGCCGTTAGCATCGGGGGCTAACAGCCGGAGCGTGTAATGGCGGCCTCGGTGTTAGTGGGGTCTGCGGAAAGCACCGGACTCAACTTCACGGTCGGAGCCGGTGGCAATGCTATCCTCGGAAACTCTAATGGACTGGGCCAGGCGGGCCCAGCGTCCTGGAACCGCTCCCTGGACCGGGCGCTGGAAGAAGCGTCGGTTAGCGGCTGTCTGAACCTCAGCGGCAGGAAGCTGAAGGAGTTTCCCCGGAGCGCCGCCAACCACGACCTGTCCGACACCGTCCGGGCCGGTAAGTGAGGTCCAAAAGCGGCCAGCAGAACCATAGAGTCTGACTGAGCTCTGTTGGGAGTGGTGAGATGATTTGGAGGGGTGTTTTAGGGGACTTCAACAGGGGAAAAGTTGAATCCAACTTCCAGTTCCAGAGGAGGAGGATGGAAACAGTGAGGGCCGGTGTTGTGACAAACTGCGAGTCCCGGCTACATGAGGTCCGGCTTCCTCTTCTTTCAGCGGCGTCACACCGCTCAATGGTCGCTAACCGCTCAGATCAGACAGAAAAGGGGATGTTTGGTTGTTTTTCCAACAGGGTCAAAGTTTAAAATGATTTCCGTCATGGAGGAACCTCTGCTAACTCTGCTTAGCACTGGTTACCAGTATTCCCAGTTAACACTGGCCGTATGACGCTGGTATTATGACTGTTATAATTCTAACTCGTTATAAACCTATTCTGCTTCAGGCTAGTTTCTCATGAAGGTGAGGCCGGGGGACGGACTGTTTATCTGGGGTAACAGATGATGACAGCACACCGGGGCCGGTTTTATTCTGCAGTCTCTGGTGATTCAGCTGGTCCGAGGTTCGGTTCGGATCAGAGCCTGTAGGAAAGGTGAAGACACACCTGTGCGGCTTTGTTGTTTTGTTTTGAACGCCTACTGCTGGCTCCGCCCCTTTGGGACGGTGTGGATCAGGAAACAAGCGCCCCCCTCAAAGAGCCAAATCAGCAGATTATTGATCAGGCATAACACAGATGAACCAAATTCTGATTTATTTTAATAATTCATACACATGAAGTGTGATCTATGAAGCTCCACTGAAGATGGGACAGATGGGGAGCAAAAGATGATAAAATTGTAGGTAAAAATACAGGAATATTGATTACAATGTGCTAATTTTGGGGTTCAGTGTGGTCGGGGAGGGGCTTAAAGGAGAGCAGATGTAGGCTCCCTTTGTTTGTGTCGGATTGTGATGGAGGAGGAAACTCAGCAGGAACTCCATCATCTGCACTGCTTCATTTCTTCTTTTTTTATTTTATTCATTGTGTTTTCTGTTGAGCCTGGTTTTTGATTGTGTGCAGCTGGAAGGATTTTTGATCTTACTTTTTACACTTTCTGACAGTTGTTATGGTGGTAACCAGGGCAACAAGGCGTTGCTTTCACAATCAGGAGCGGCTGATTAGCATCTCAGAATTCTGAGATAACACCTGAACTACAACCCAAAATCCCAGAGGAGATCATCTCTACTGCCCTGATATGGAGCTACTAGCATGTTATTACTATCTTCAGTCAGAGGCCTCTTCAGATTTGTTGCAAACTTGACTGCTGCTGGAGATTAATGCCCACAATGATTCTTTGAAGATACTTGGATGATTCCACAACATTTAGCTTTCCTTCAGGATGAATGAAGTGTTTCCAAACAGGCAGGATTGATCAGTTTAAAGCCCTATCTTCCATCTATGGTAATGTTGGACTGTTGGGATACCATGGTTGCTGAATACGCTGGTTGCCCTGAAGGAGATTCTGCCTCTGGTTCTGCCCTGCTGTAAACAGGAGCACCTGGTTACCGGCTAACTGAGCGCGCTCAGATCGTTCTCCGTTAACTGAGCGCGCTCAGATAGTTCTCTGCTAACAGGTCACGCTCCGATCACCTTCCTAACAGCTCTGACAGCAGCTGCTCTCTCTGCCGTTCCTGTCAGATCAAACTGAAACCCAACTCTGTGGTTTTGGTCTGTGGCTCACCACTCTCCCTCAGCAGCTCAAACTACGTTACCCAGAACTCCCGGCTGCAGCTCCATCTCTCCCAGAATCTGAGCTGAGGGCCTGGTCGCAAACAAACAAACAGGAAGTCCCCCAATGAACCACTTCCTGTTTGTGGTGGTGTATTGATGAGCATCACCAGCTGCTGTTACAAACAAGGAAGCTGAGGTTACCATGGTGATGAGTGCCTCCTGCGGCTCTCGCAGCTGCTCTGATAAATTTAGCGTCTGTGGGTCGGCTCTGCATCGTGTCGCTGGCAGAGGAGTCAGCGGGGAGCGACGGTGGGAGGAGAACAACGGCAGCAGGGAGGAGTCCGGGTGATTCAGCAAAATCACTTCTATTTAATCTGGAGACAGAGAACCAGAACCATCTGATGATTACTCAGCAGAACCAGAACCAACGTCTAACTGAACTGTGTCTGTGTCCAGATCTGTCCCGGAACCGGCTGTCGGAGCTTCCTCTGGAGGTTTGCCTCTTCGTGTCTCTGGAGTATCTGAACCTGTACCAGAACTGCCTGAGGTCTCTGCCGGACGGCCTGGTGAACCTGCAGGCCCTGACGCACCTGAACCTCAGGTCACACACGCACGCACGCACGCACACACACACACACGCACACACACACACGCAAACACACACACACACACACACAAAAAACAAATGTCCACCTACTTCTATACAAACTGAGGACTTTACATGTATTGTAAAGTTTGGGATTTTATCCCTTTGTCTCCATCTGTAAGGCTGTAGAGAACTTGAAGATAGGAAATGGAACTGTTGCGTAAACAGACTTCAAAATAAAATTAATATAAAAATCTAATTACTTGAAGAATTCATAAGCAAAACTTCAACATCAGTTACAAACTTTTTCTGTTCTGTTTGTCTGCAATGCCTCTGTAAAATAAGCTAATAAAAGAAATGAAATAAATTAGTACTTTAGGATTTATCTGGGTTAGTAAAGAGTTAGAGTAAAGGGCTAAGTTAAAAACTAGCTCTGTTACTGTTAGCGCAGCTAATTTTATGCTTATCATTTAAATTCCTCTAAATTTAATTTAGAAGAAGCTAAGTGCGTTAAACTTTTTCTAAATTAGCCTCACTTTTATTAACACTTCAGAATTTATCTTTAAAACTGTACACAGGAGAAGTTAAATGCCACCAAGGTTTCCAAAAATGCTAAGTTAAAACTAGCTTTGTTATTATTAACAGAGATCATTTTAAGTTTAGCATTTGGGAATTTATCTGGAAAATTTAATATAGGGGAAACTAGGTACAAAATGTTTTAAAAATTAGTAAAATCGGCAAACCGCTAGGCTAAAAGTTAGCCCTGCTGTTTACTTTTAGCTTACTGCTTTAGAATTCATCTGGAAAAATGTATTTAGAGGAAGATAAATGCACTAATAATTTTCAAAGTTAACAAAAGCTAATTTAAAACTTAGCTCTGCCATTAGCGGTTGAGTGGTCTCCACTGCTGCTGACCCATCCGTCTGTCCATCGTCCTCCAGTCGGAACCAGCTGTCCGTCCTGCCGGCCGTCGTCTGCAGCCTCCCTCTAAAGGTTCTGATCGCCTCCAACAACAAACTCGTTTCTCTGCCAGAGGAACTGGGCCAGCTGAGACACCTCACCGAGCTGGTGAGTACGGTTCCTGATGGACCCATTATTAATCAGAACTTTTGTTCGGTTCTGATCTCTTGCTGTCGGATCCGGCAGGATGTGAGCTGTAACGAGATCCGGACGTTACCGTCCCAAGTGGGTCAGCTGGAGGCTCTGAGAGACCTGAACATCCGGAGGAACCACCTGGTCCGACTCCCTTCAGGTAAACTCACTCAGACACGCCCGGTCCAGCTGGGAGCAAAACCAGAACCAGATTAGAACCATGTGGCTGCTTTCAGAGCTGGCTGAGCTTCCTCTGGTGCGCCTCGACTTCTCCTGCAACAAAGTGACCTCCATTCCTGTCTGCTACCGTGGCCTGACCCAGCTGCAGGCCATCGTCCTGGACAACAACCCGCTGCAAAGCCCACCCGCACAGGTACGCAGGAAGTGACATCACAGCTGCTGCTCTGCGGCTGTGCCTAACGCCTTCTGTCCTGCAGATCTGCATCAAGGGGAAGGTCCACATCTTCAAGTTCCTGAACCTGGAGGCCAGTAAGACCACGCCGGAGCTGCCCGAGTTCGACAGGAGACCTCTGACCTCCTGGTCTGACCCCACACACACACACACACACACGCACGGTAATGCTGCTCCTTCAGAATAAAAGCCTCATGACTGACTGCAGCTATGTCCCGGCAGTGTTGATGAGGCATATCCAGGGCGACCGTACGGCGCGCTGGACTCGGGCTTCAACAGCGTGGACAGTGGTGACAAGCGGTGGCTGGGCAATGAGGTCAGACCGTACTGCCGGATCCGATCCGGCCGGTTCCGATCCGGAGCTCTGGTCCGTCCTGCAGGGACATTAACAGAACCTCGTCTTGTGTCCAAGGTTTCAGAGGAACCGTCAGAGCTGCCGGTCAGAGACCACAGGCGAGCCGGACCAGGAGGACATGTGCTGCCCAATGGGACATGTGAGACTCGCTCAGCCACCCACAGACTGTCACCTCCTCACTTCCTCCTCTTTTCCTCCTCACATCCTCCTCTGTCCCCAGCAGACGGGGAGCTGGAGCAGATAGACTTCATCGACAGCTGTGTGGAGGAGGAAGAGGAGGGGAAGCGCCGTTCAAGAGGAGCAGACCGGAGCAGCCTCAGCTCTCAGTTCATGGCATACATCGAGAGACGCATCACCAGGGAGGTGAGGCTCCGCCCCCTCCCGCTGGAGGCTTCCATTCAGCCTGAGTCAATCAGGAAACGTCGTTGACATAAGCAGGACGGATTTATTTTGAAAATCTCTAATTTCCTGTTCATGTCCTCAGGGTTCCCCAGTGAAGAACAGCTTGGCTCGGGCGGAAGACATGAAGAGACACAGCAGGTTAATAAAAACACGTAACCCCGACTACTTCAACCTGTTTGTCCTCACTTCCTGTCTCACTTCCTGTCTGACTTTCTGTCTCTCTCAGAAACATGGCCGACGGCGTCTCGGCGTCTTCGAGCTCCCAGAGTCAGGTATGATGACAGAGCCGTCTGACAGGAGGCGTCAGCGGCAAACTGGCTCCTCATGTCCTTATTCGTGTTTTTCCAGAGAGCTGGTTCTGGTTCTGGTTCTGGTTCCGGTTCCGGTTCCGGTTCTGGAGGTGTGGAGAGGATGAGAAGGGAGGCTCAGCTCGCCGCTCTGAGGTATGACGAAGAGCGGCAGAAGAACCGTTCTCTCCAGAGAGACGGTGTCACCAGCTACTCCAAGGTACATAACCAGGCATTCAGACACCAGTTTAACCAGGTAGACACCAGTTTAACCAGTCACCAGTTTAGCCAGTAGATCACTTTTTTAACCGCTCGCTATTTTAAAAGGTCATAGACCAGTTTAACCATTTTGTTGCCAGTTTGCCAGTAGTTTCTGCAGTACCAGTTTAACCAGCAGGGGCGTCTCTAACTGGTCCTGCTGTTGTTTTGCAGCATAAAGCAGCTCAGAGCCCGTCCAAGTCCAGTCCAGAACCTGAGGTGAGTCAGTCTTCATTTCTTACTCATTTACCTGCAGACCCTCTTCTTCTTCGTGTTGATTGGACAGCGCAGAGCTGTCGCCCCGCCCCTGTGTTTAGGCCACGCCCCTTTCTGTCTGTTGATGTGTGTCTGGTCTGGTGTTTGTTGTCAGAACGTCTACCCCTCCAGGCGCTCCACCCATACAGATGACTCCGCCCTCATCATGGTAAGAGCTTGGAGCTCCACCCACAAGCTCGCATCTCATTAACGGTTTCCAGAATAAAAGCATGCAAAGGGATCAGTGGGTTTCCTGCATGTGACATCACAGATTCCTCTTTGTTGGTTTCTGGTCCAAAGATGAAAGAAAACTTCTTCCTTCTGGTTTCTGACCTCTGACCCCTGACCTGACCTCTGTCCCTCTGTCTTTGCATGTTGATTTGAATTGGTGATAGCTTCCTGTTTCCTACTGGTTTCCTCTCTGTCACGTCCTGTTCTAATGGGTTCTGCGGCAGGCAGGGGGCGGAGCTTCTCTCAGGTGTGTCCAGGTGTGTAACCATCCTGTGTTTTGTCTTCTCAGCAGGGGGAGGACAGAGCCACCTTGTCTCCTACAGGTAAGAGCAAGACCAACCTGAATCCTGCACTAGCCTCACCTACAGTCCTGCCCACTCTGAGCCTTCTGTTTTCTCTCAGCCAATCAGTCGCCTTCGTACCCCGGCTCAGGAGGCGGGGCTTCCAGTCGGACATCCAGCCTGCGGCCAGAGAGCTTCCTGTATCGCCTCAGTCAGAGGGACGAGAAGAGAAAAGGTCAGTGTGTTTTCACCTGCGATGTTTGAATGGATATGTGAATGTCATCGCAAGGCTTTCTGGGTAAATAAAACCAAAACAAGTGTGCTAGCCTAGCGCTAGCAGGAGAAATGTTTCCTGGTTTTTAGCCAAAGACTAAAGAGAAATCCTCCAACCGCTAAAATCTGACACCTCCTTTTAGTTTCCATTTGGTGAAGGAGGAAGTTGCTCTCAGTGTCTTCAGAGGTTTTTGTTGTAGCGCCCCCACAGGCCAGGAGGGGAACAGGTTGGTTTGATTCAGAGCAGAGAGAGAGAGAACCACAGCAGCTGGAGGTGGAGCAGATGATGAAGTTTTGGTTCCAGTAGAACCCAGTCTACCAGACTGTTTCTGGAGGTACGGAATACATCCGTAGCTGGAGTGTGACTGTTCCCTCTCTGCCCTGCAGGGGACGCCGTCGCTGCGCTGCCTCAACCCAAGGAGGAAGCACCTGCTGCTCCTCCTCTGGTGGGCGAAGACGCAGCGCTGGTGGAGCAGCTCAGGAAGGTACGTAGCTTCGCCTTCTCTGCCTCTACCTCTCTGTGATTGGTCTGCTCACCAAATCTCTCCTCCTGCCCAGAACATCGAGGCCCGGCTGAAGGTGGCGCTGCCGAGCGACCTGGGTGCCGCCCTAACGGACGGCGTCGTGCTGTGCCACCTGGCCAATCACGTGAGGCCGCGCTCCGTCCCCAGCATCCATGTCCCGTCCCCCGCTGTGGTGAGTGTCTCTGATTGGTCAGTTGATGCTGCCGCCCCAGCTGACCTCCGCTGACCTCTCTCTGTCCCTGCAGCCTAAGCTCACCATGGCCAAGTGTCGCCGCAACGTGGAGAACTTCCTGGAGGCGTGTCGCAGGATCGGAGTCCCACAGGTAAACACACACCTAGGAGACGGAGGCTGAATCCAAACCAGTCAGACTGCAGGGAGGACGAGCTAAACGTTAACACCAATACATCAACATTTAGACACCTAACAGACCGGCACCCAACACAGGAGCTTAAAAGCTTCCTGTGTTGGGCCATTCGGTCTGTAATTTACCACAGTGTGCAACAACAACTGAAGACGAATAAAAAAAAAATAAAATTCCTTCTGGATATTTCCTAGCAGTGCACTGATTGCCGTTTTCTGGCCAATCACTGATTTTTAAAAAGCCTGAACTGCTGATTTCAATTTTGTTTAGGTAGCTAATAATTTAATAAAATGTTTATTTTCTTATTTATTAAAGGGTGTAGATTATTTATTTGTATTTCTAATATTGTATAAAACAAGAATAGTTGGTTGAAAGAAAAATCTGCAGAATGTGCAATTTTTTTAAATCCAATTAATTGTCAGAATAATTGATTATTAAAGTAATTGTTAGTTGCAGCCTGACTTAAAATAATGTTTCACATGTTGTGAAGTTAGATTATACATCTAATTTTGGCTCCGATTCTGAGGAAAGTGCTAAAGCTGGTTTAGCCAAACCTGCTCAGAGAGGCCGATAAATCAGAAACTTTATGCTCACAAACAGCAACCGTCCTCTCAGCGATCTGGCTGTTGACATCCTGCTCAAGATGAGATGAACCTTTAAACTGATTTTTGTAACAGAAGTTGCTGTTTAGACGTTTGGATTCAGTCTGAACCATCTGATGAAGTTTCTTCTTCTTCTCCTCTTTCTAAACTTAACAGCTGCCTTTCTTCTCTTCATCTTCCCGTCTTCCATTTTGCTTCCTGTTTCACTCCTTCCTCGTTTTTATCCTCCACCGTGTCCATCACACCCACACACTCAGGACCGCCTCTGCTCTGTGGGCGACGTTCTGGAGGGGAAAGGGGGCGGGGTTTACGGGACGCTGCAGGTGTTGCTCTCAATGGCCCCGCCCACTCTTAGCCCCTCCCTCCAGGTCCAGATGGCCGGCTTTGCCCTGTTTTACCTGTCCGTCATGTCGGCGCTCTGCGCCATCTACGTTCACCTGGCGCCGCACGCTTAGACCCGACTGGAACGTCTGCAGGACCTCCGTCGGGTTCGGCCCGTCCCACGTTTAGCTGTTGTCTCCCGCTGTTGCCACCCCGTTCCTGACGCACAGAAACGTGGAATACTTCCTGAACAAGCACAACTGCAGGTTCCCGCTCCTCTGGAGAACGCCGGGTCCTCTAGTGAAGGGTCGTCCAAGTCCAGTCCAGATCTAACATCCTTCGAATCAACCGGTCGGTACCGGGCCTCTGCAGGGCTGATCCACCGGGGGTCCACTCATCCTTAAAACATCTTAAATTAAGGTAGTTGAGATTAAGGACATAAAACGTGTTAAATCCATTTTAAAAAACCAAGTTGGCCTGAAACATGTTAATCACAGGTCTGTCACTTCAGAACTATTTGATCTCATGTACATAGGGAAGTGACAGTTTGGATTTTTTGATCTGTTCAGACTTCTGTGGAAAAAGTCAGATACGAAAAGAAAAAACTTGGATTTGGGTTTCGTTTGCCTGCTTTGTGAACGTTGGCTAGCTAATGCTGCGTTCAGACCGAACTGTTTCACCAAAACACATCCAGCGCCTCAAGTTGGACGCTTGACGAGCATCAGAATCGTCTGTTGTCCGTTGTGCTCTTGATGGCGACATAGATGGAGGACACGACCATGTCTGCCATCTTTGCTAGCTGGCAGTTAGCCTGTTAATTAGCATCGGGGCCTCCACATCCTGACAGGATGTGGAGGCCCTCTGCCAAACTCTCTGCCAACTCAGGCAGAGAGTTTTTGACCATTTTGTTCTTGTGGAATATCTGACCACCTACAGGTCAATACGTCACATAGCACCGTAGACATGCATCCATTTGTGCGCATCGAGTCGCTTTCGGTCTGAACGCAGCAATAGAAACTGGACTGGGACTTGTGGACCTGAACTAGGGATGGTTATGGGATTTGTGGACTCGGAGCAAACATTTTGAACGCAGCCCAGATTCTGTGGGTTTGACTGGGATTTGTTAGGTTAGTTTGAGACCTCTGACTGCACTGGGACATTTGGACTTGGACTCTGACTTGGACTTGGGTCTTCTTCTGGGACTTGTACCAGGACTTTTTTTGGCTTGAACTGAGGATAAGCCGTAACGTGTCTTTGCCGTTGTTCGCCGAGTCGTAGAGGATCACGCCTCATCTGGAGGCAGAACTTCCTGTCCGTTTGGCCCGTTTCCTGCCTGCTGAAGCTCCGCCCCCTTGTGCCTTACGTCCGCCTGCCTGTCTGAGTGTTTTTTACTGTTCTGACCGCGTGAAGCGAGTCAGAGCCAAACAGAACCGAGTCCGGGACTCTAGGAGTCGTCTCCATGGTAACCGTTATGTTCTGCTGCTGCTGTGAGGTCAGGATGAGGTCACACCCCCTGAACGTTCCCCTTTTTATAAGATGAAGAGTGATGATGATGATGATGTGTTTTTAACCTCGGATCAGTTTGGAGTTTTCCTCTCGATTCTCTAAATAAAGTCCAGAAAAACATTTTGACTCATTTTTTCCTCTGAGCTCACCTGAGTTAGCAGAAATATTTCCAAGCTTTTCTCCTCCTGAAACGATTAATCAGATTAATCAAAATGAGCCAGCTAGTTTGATAATTGATTCATCATTAACTGCAGAATACAGACTCAACAAAAAATACCAATTGCTGAAAGAACAACTCACTTAGAGCTGCAATGAAGTCAAAACTTTACAACAAATATTAACGTTTTACATCAAAGATAGAAAAACAACCGTTGTCTGTTATTATTTTGCACCCAGAACTCCTTCAGCAGCTGTTTTAGCTCCGCCTGGTTCAAATTCGGTAAAACCCCCTCAAATAAATATATTTATTTCTATTTTTATGTATTTCTAAGATATAAGGGGTTAAATGAAAAATCTGCAAATTTAATCATCAGAATAATCGATTACTAAAACAATTACAGTAGTTGCATCTTAGAATTGCAGAAAAAAATACATTTTGTAAAGAATCTTAATTCCTTCTCCTGGCAATTCTGAATCGATTCAAAACTCTCCGAAATTGATGTTAGTCAATTTGAATCGATTTTAATTTTGCTTAAAGTTATATTTTGAATTTTGAATTTTTTTTTAAAAAGCCAGGCAGCTAAGCTAACCTGATACCGGTGAATTAAGTTACAGATATTTATGCAGAAATGGAACCTGTTAGAATTTTTTAAATACATTTTTATTTGTCTTTTCATCTTGTGTCCAAAATTTAAACTGAATCCCAGAAACAAATTGGGATTTACATAAAAATCGTTTCAGAATTGAATCGCAGGACCCTGGAAGAATCGCATCCCTATTGCAGCCCTACTTGTGAGCGAGAGAAAATGACAGTCCTTTAGGCTGCTGACTGGCAGTGCTCAGCAGCAGCACTCCTTCCCTCCATACCGCATCATTTCCTGTTCTTCCTGCTTCTTTTTCCTGAGTTGCCATGGTTACGATTGTTTTGTTCCTTAATTTAAGTTGTCATCGTTTGACCCACCTTTCTGTTGACGCCCCGCCCGTCGCTGTCTGCTCTTCTTCTGTGGTGTTTGTCTGTGCAGACTAAGTTGTGTCTTCCACTCCACATCCTGGAGGAGCAAGGGCTCCCCCAGGTGGCCAGGACGGTCAGCGCGCTGCTGGACCTGGCTCCGCCCAAGCAGTCCGTCTCCATGACGACGGCAACGCCACCTGGGCCCTCCGTAGTCATCTAGCCGCTGCTGCTGCACGCGCTCAGTCGGCCTCCTGCAACAACCAATCAGAGCTTGCTGAGTTTCCACAGCCAGAAACGAGTCGTTGTGACGCCGTTCAGGAAGCTGTGTGGTGTATGGAAGCCCATCAGTGCCAGGAAGTTAAAATCAGGAGTTATAAATGAAAACGTCGATAATATTTGGTTGTGCTGATTGATCCAGATCAACACTAATGTCTGAGTTTCCATGGTAACAGCAGGTTTTACTGCTTTGACTGGAGGAAAAATGCATAAACAAGATATTTTTGAAACTCTAAAACGTTTTTAGACTATTGGTTGGGAAAAGTCCAACTCAGGCAGAAAGTTTTTGACCGTTTTGTTCTTGTGGAACATCTGATTGTTTTGCTTTTTTGTGGGAATATTTTTTATAAAGTGAGTGGAAAATTTTATTTTAAAAAATTTTCTCTCAATCCTTTAAATTAATCTAAAATACATACCAATTGAACTGTAAAAATACATTTTAAAACTATTTACTTTTGTGTGAAAAGTTACATTTTACACTGATTTACCATACTTTTTGATTTTAGCTTTTACCATGCTGGTTGATTTAGTTTTTGCTCAAATGGGCTTCCATACAGCGTCCATACAGACTTCTGGCAGGTGAGTGTTTTTGTCTGGATGTTTGAGGAATTCTCACTGATCCCAGTACTTATCCCAGTACACAGGAGTCAAACAAAGGCCTTCCTACTGGTGCAGGACTGGTAACCTGCTGGAAGCTGCATGTGGATCTGATGGAGACACAAAGAGCTGAGATCAAACCGTCACGACTGAACTGAATGAGTCTTTAGAAACTGAACGAGTCTTTAGAAACTGAACGAGTCTTTAGGAAATAAATGAGTCTCAAGAAACCAAATAGTTCTTCAGAAACCGAAATAGTTTTGAGAAACTGCACGAGTCCTGAAAAACTAAATGAGTCCTGAAGAACTTAACTAGTCTTGAGAAACTAGTTATGATTCGTAGTCTGAATGAGTCTCGAGAAACTAAACAAGTCTTCAGAAACTTAAACAGCTTTGGGAAACTGAACATGTCTTGAGCAACTGAATGAGTTTTGAGTAACTAGACTAGTCTTTGGAAACTTAACGAGTCTCATGGAAAGGGAACTAGTCCTGAGAAAGAAAGCAAGTCTTGAGATAGAGTACATGACAGAGAAACTGAACTAGTCTCAAGAAACCGAAGGAGTCTTTAAAAACTGAACTAGAAAGAAAGAGAACAAACAGACCAGAGACAGAAAGCGAGTCTTGAGAAACCAAATGGGTCTGGTGAAACCAGACAAGACTTGGGAAACAGAACGAGTCCTGAGAAAGAGAATAGGCCACAGAATGTAAACGAGACATCAGAAACTGAACGAGTCCCAAGGAACTGAACTAGTCCCCCAAAAGGGAGCTAGTCCTGAAAAAAAGAGTAAGCCGGAGGAAGAGAGTCTTTAGAAACTGAACAGGTTCAAGGGAACTAAACTAGTTAAGAGAAAGGAAGCGAGTCCTGAGAAAGAGAATAGGCCAGAGAAACTGAACGAGTCTTAGGAAAGCGAACAATTCTGGAGGAACCAAACTAGTCTTTAGAAACTGAACGAGTCTCAAGGAACAGATCTATTCCTGAGAAAGAAAGCAAGTTTTAAGAAAGAGAATAGGCCAGAGAAACTGAACACGACTTGGAAACTCTCAAGTAGTTCCAAGAACGAGAACAGGCTAGAGAAAGAAAGCGAGTCTTGAGAAACCGAACTGGTCTTATGTAACCAGGCAAGTCGTGGGAAAGTGAACGAGTCCCATATAGAGAGCGGATCCTCAGAAACAGAACGAGTCCTAAAGGGAAGCAAAGAGCACAAACACTGAAAGCTGACGAAGTTGGCAAACCATTCATTAAAATCTTACTGATTAGATGTAAATATTTTTTTTCCTCTCTGTCAACGAAACGACGTCAGTTTTTCATTTTGGTTTCAGGGAATATGTTTTGACTATATTTGGTAAAATACTAAAGGTCACATTTTCTCCCAAACTCCAGGAGTTTTGGTTTGTATTCATGTTTGTAGGCACTGAACCCAAAAACTGAAACCATAAGTAAAGTTTCAGGCTTTGCTGTTTTTGCACATAATACTGTTTCTAATTTTTATTGACTACTTTTGTTTCCATGTAATGCTTTTTGTATCTATGGAACTTTAAAATGACCTTGTCATTACTTTATTATCAGACAGTAATGATAAAGCTAATTACTGTCTGATTTAGTTTGAAAGCACTTCAATAAGTTAAGTTGAAACAATAGCTTAAGTTATGAAATAATAAAATACTCAGAAAATTGTGTACCACTGACATTATCATAACATGCTATCTAGCTGATATACGACTGAAGCTTTGATAGCTAAATGCTAAAATGATGCTAATGCTAATCAGTAGCTACTGCTGACGAAGTTTGTTATATTATTTAAGTTACATTAAATGTATCACAATAATGTTGATTACTGCTGAGATGACCCAGCAGTTCTTAATTTAGCTTTGTTTGTTGCTACCATACATCATTAGCTTCAGCTAACATTAGCTGGAATTCTGTTGAACTGTGCTTAGGTGGCTTATTGGCCCAAATGGCTTCAGTGAGTAAAGCAAAAATTCTGATGGACATTTGCTAAGTTGCTAAATGAGTTATCGTAAGCTGTTAGCATGGTTGACTCAAAAGCGAACTGTCTAGCACTAATAAGTTGTCATAAAATGGAATAAAACTGGTAATGATGAAGACAAAACAGGAAACTATATGTCCTAATGTCCAGAAATTAAAAATGAACATTACCAGTCAATGTTACTAGCTTCTAAGTTAGCAGGGACAAAAGAAACGAAGATACAAAAGAAAAGATTGATAGCTTTATGCCAATTATAATTTTCAACTGCAGCTTAAGAACAGTTTATTTTTCTTACATTTAAAATTATTGAATTACTTTTGGTAAACCATTTGTACTGACAAGAGGCCAAAATTTAGGAAAGCAAAACGTCTAAGTTAGTTAGCTTTTAGCTACACAGTTAGCTAACGCTCATGTTACAATAGCGAACACAAGCTGTGTTTGATATGTTGGATCACTACAGACCTTTGATATACTATAATATCAGAAATTCAGGTTCTTGTCCTGCAGCAGTGGCCGGTCACGTGACTCATATTTAAAATATGGTTTTAAATTTAGTTTTTCTAACAGACTCCGACTCAGATTAAGTGTGACGTGCTCTGTATGTGAACGAGTTGACAGAAACGGCAATAAGCAAGTTTCAGACCAGATGTTGGTTAAATTAAACACAAGAAATAAACAGAAGCCAAAATTTATCATGTATGATTATTTTACTTAAGATGTGGAAATTATAACAGTGCTACCTATAAAAAATGGCTTATATTTATTTTATTTACTCAACTTCATACCTTAAGTTGCAGTGAAAAGCAGAAGTTCTGTTTAAAATCCGGTTTGTTTCTCCAGGCTCATTTCTTGGCCTCTGTCCTCTGATTGGTCGGCTGTAGAAAGCCGACCAATCAGCAGAGAGCTGGGTCTTCCACAGTTTAAGGGTGGAGCATGAAGGTTGGTTCCATTTTTGATGTTTTATTTTCTTTCGCTCTGTTTCTGGCGTCTCCATCAGATCCAAAGTCGCTTTGATCTTTCTGACTGAACCCTGAACTCTGACTGTCAGGCTTTCCGCCAATCCTGGGGCCAACAGATGAAATCATGTTTATACATATATGTATGTTTGTTTTTATTGTTGTTTACATTCAGCTGTTTGGATTTCCTGTTGTTCTGATTTTCACCCTGTAACGGAGCAGTTAGTGTTCAGAAAACTCCTGTAAATATATATAAATATAAATATATATATATACACATGTGTATATATGTTGTACATATGTAGCTGAAGCCTGTCTGTTGCCATGGCGACACTGCAGGTTAAAGGTCACTGTTGGTTTGCTGTAGCGGTTCATCCTGCTCCGAGCGCACTACATTTATTTATGGAGCTCGTTTTAGTGGAGGAAGAAGACGACAACAGGAAGCGGCTTTTTAATTTAAAACATGTTTACTGAGGAGTCATGCTGCGTTCAGGTGCAGTGGGACATCACTAAACACTAACCTAAAAACACTTCTCACAGTTTGTGCACAAACTCAGCTCATGTTTTTTTCCTTGTAGCGCCCTGAGTTTAGACTGCCAGACTGAGTTTAGACTGCCAGACTGATTTTATACCGCCAGGCTTAGTTCTGCCTGTCAGACTGAACTCGAGGGGAAATCAGCAGCTCGGTTTCTCAGAGGACAGGTGACTTGGCGTTGTAAAGACCACTGAATTCAAGTTTCTGTCCTGCAGCAGTGACCAGTCACGTGACACAGTCTCACTGTTTTTAAAGGACATTCCACCATTTTAAAGGACAAACATGTTTTTACTTTTTTTCTGTATAAAAGATGAATCCGACTGTTTGAAGAGTTTAAACAAAAAATAAATATTTTAATGTGATTTTTCTCCTTTTTTGTGTGTCTGATTTTAAACATTTCAGCTCTGACCTGATCAACGCTGCACAGATCAGTACCTGGTGACAGGAAGTAAAAGGGTTCTTTTGGGATGAAACAGGACATTTGGCATGCACTGAATGGGACATTGACTAGGACCCCGGAGGCCCCTAATGGTCGGGCTACTGTAGGCCTGGAGCTCAGAAACCTGGTAAACTCTAAAACTTCCTCTGGGTCTGGAGAACCAAGGCGAGAACCAGGAACCAGGCGTACCTTGGAAAAGGTGTCCAGAACCCGGCAGAACTTAGTCAAAAATCCCCCTGGGTCTGGAGAACCAGGAGGAACCAGAACTACATAGATAAGAAGACAGCAGAACCTTGTCCACATTGACCCACCCATTACACATATACAATTTGGCCCCCAGCTTCATGTGGGGTGAACGTCACTCCATTCTTCAAGACAATGCTGCCATCTGGAGGCATTACCAGGAATTGCAAAATCTTCCCAAATGTGCTGTTTGGACCCAAGTGGCCCAATTCAAATGCATCCCTAATGTCCATGTTGGTCCTCCTGGATAATTGGGGTCGGGGTGGAAGGCATGCAAATGAATGGAAAATGACGGACATCTAACACTGACCCTTCCCCTGACCTCAGGCTTGATGTGTATCCCTACTCAGATTTACCATTTTACCTTGGTTCATGGACCAAAGCTACCTTATAACCTGTTGGTTGATTTAAACCTCATCCACATGGTTTTTCCCTAATCCTAACCCTGGGCTATCAGTGTTTACGTTTTTACCTTAATCCATCCATTTAGGATTATGTGAAGCCTCCTTGTGTTTTACAGAGGGAAACTACTTTACTAAGGTTATGACATACAAATTCATTGATATGTAATGTTAAATAATATATACTGCTCAAAAAAATAAAGGGAACACTTAATCAACACAATATAACTCCAAGTAAATCAAACTTCTGTGAAATCATTGGTTAATAAATTTGATTTCCATTGATGATTTTTGTGTGATTTTGTTTTGTCAGCACATTCAACTTTGTACAGAACAAAGTATTCAATGAGAATATTTCATTCATTCAGATCTAGGATGTGTTATTCGAGTGTTCCCTTTATTTTTTTGAGCAGTGTATATTGATCCCAGAAACTTGTAACACAGTGCCCACTAGTGGCGAGGAGAGACAACTGGAACTATTCATGCTATTCTCTTTCTGTACTACATACCAGCCTGTTTATAATTTGCTAAATATTCCCAGAACTTCTTGAAAACATGTATAGCCAGCCCAGAAGTAAACTGCACACCACCCAAAACGCTCCCAACCATTCAACCAACCAACACCCCGAGAAGATTAGAAACTCAGTCTGATAAAACTTTTACTACAACTGCAAAATCGCGATGATTTACACGAGCGTATGAATTTCACAGCTGATTGTTTAGTTTTTATTTTCATTAATGGTGATATTAGTTAATATTAAACATTAAAAATTTTAATTCTTTGTTTTAAAAGAGGTGTTTTTGTTATTTTGATCAGGCATCCTAATGGGCAGCTCCATGGACTGTGACTACCCGGCAGGCCTTGGGTCCTGCCTTTTCCTCCATCTTTGTGGACTGTTCGCAGGTAAGTGTGTATCTGTCCGATTAAAGCTGAAAATCAGCCACACATTGGCCTACCTGTTTTAAATACTCACTTGTGTAGCGAGAAAAGACTGTCCTCTGTCATTCGGGGTGATTATGTCAGTGGTGGGCTCTCCGATGGCGGAGATTTAAATCGGATAGTAGAGCTGACAGAAATTAGCGGAGCCGATTACGACTCAGCCTCTTCTCTGCAGGGGGACTAAGCAGCTATTAAACACATTCTGAGAGAGTCGGAGGGGTTTCGGGTCTTCCGAGTAGATTCGGGGTCTGTTTGTGTCACAAACGTTCAGCTTTACTGCCGAACTTCGTTATAAATCGATGAAGGCCAGTATTAATCGTGCGCTCTGACGTTCAGCTACCCCACGTTTCTGCTCGTCCTGTTGGGTTCAGTTCCGCTATAATCTGGATAAATGCTAGAAAATGAGCAGCCGAACTCATCTCTGGTCAGTTCCGGTTCCAATGGGTCCTCATTTGAAACGAGCTCTGTTTCCAAATCAAAGCAGCCCGGAATAAACAGTCAAACAGCCCAGAGCGGAGGGAGGTTTAGCATTAGCTTCAGATCAGAGATGCTGCAGAACATCTGGGGGTTTTCAGATCAGATGACATCCAGCTCTGCCTCTGCATGTTTATGATTTGCTCTAATGTGTCTGTGTGTTTGCAGGTGAACTCACCTGAAGAGGACAAACGATGCCTGGAAGGTGAGTTCCTTGGTCTTGTCTCGTTTTTCTGGAGGAGCTGAATGAAAACTTAACTTTTTATCCTCAGATTCCCTCATTTTTCTGCCGACGTTTAATAATTTAAAAGAAATTCAGAAACTGGTGTTAGTTTGTGATGTGTTAAATGAGCCGTTGACCTCTGACCCCAGACTTTGGAGTAAGGCCATCTTCACCGGCTACAAGCGTGGGCTGCGGAACCAGCGCGAGCACACAGCGCTGCTGAAGCTGGAGGGCTGCTACAGCCGGGATGAGGTCGACTTCTACCTGGGCAAACGTTGCGCCTACGTCTACAAGGCCAAGAAGTGAGCGCCACCGCCCGCATCATGACGCAGCCACCGCCGCCTCAGCTCAAACTGTGTGTGTGTGTGCAGGAACACAGTGACACCCGGCGGGAAGCCCAACAAGACCAGAGTGATCTGGGGGAAGGTGACCCGCGCCCATGGCAACAGCGGCATGGTCAGAGCCAAGTTCAGCAGCAACCTGCCGGCCAAGGCCATCGGACACCGAATCCGGGTGGTGAGTTCTGCTGCTGCGGTTTCCTGGAGGTTCTGTTCAGGTCCTGATCAGACTTCATTTATTAGTTGGGTTGACACGGTTCCAAAACTCGATCTACACCAACAGCGTTAACATTCACCACAGAAGAGCTGAGCGATACGGACTGAAAGTTTTATTAGGATTTATTGTGACAACGATGATAAATAGTTCTTATCATCACTTCTATTTGTTTTCAGTTAACTGTAAGACTTTCCTGTTAATCGTAGCTCCACAAACACAAACCCAGCTCTTGGGTAATAAGCTTCTTCAGGCCTCCAGGTACATCAAGATGTGATTTATATCCCTGAACTGCTCACTTATTCTCAGATGGATTGATATAACGGTAGAGAAAATGGTAAATCTTAACAATCCCGATGATAAAATCTGTTTTGTATTATCAGCATGATTTTTAATGTTTTATTGTGTGAACAAACGTATTTGTGATTTTAATTTTGCAGTCGTGTTTTTTCAACATCAGCAGAATATTAACAGTTTTCTGCACATTTCAAGTGGAAAAGCAGCTGCTTCAGCAATTTGATTAAAATTTTCACGTTTCGATCCAGAAACCAATCTTTCTATTCAAGCTGTTTATAGTTTCTATTTAAGTGATGCGACTGAAAGAGAAAAAGACTGTAAACAAAAAAACATTTATCCAAAACTATTCTGTAAGGTTCCATACAGGATCAGATTCAATTAGTTAAACAAAAATTGGTTTGTTTGTAACTTCATTTACCAGTATGAGGTTAGTTTAGCTGCCTGGCTTTTCTGAAATAAAAAAAACAATCAGAATTATTCAACATGCAGACGGTGGATTCAGTATGCAACTGAAACACATTTTAAAATCGATTTTTCAGAATTGCCAGGCGCAGAAATTGTGATTTTTCTGTAGAGTGTGAACTCAGTCTGACTGGACACAGGAGAGTTTGTTAAGTCATCAACTTCGGAACCACAAGGTCCAATATGGCGGGCCGGTCACCACTTTGACTTTTGTGCTATTTTGAATGTAGCACAAAATAGCTCTCAGCAATATCTCTTATTGCTGAGATATTTGGCTGTTCAGATGTCTTTGTTTTGAGTTGTTGGATCCAGAGCAAAATTCTGTAGTTTTCACACATGGTCAGCACAGAAAAACAAATAATTTCATTATTTTACATTTAAAAACTGATATTTTTGCGATATTTCCTCCTTAACATTCAAAACATGACATGCAGCAGTGAATTGTGGGTAAAGCACGTTGATATCAGTTTTAAATGTTCTGGAGAGTCTATGGCAAGATGTTATAAGATTTAATAGTTTAGCCCACCGTTCTGAGAACAAAAGAGATTTAAATGAATCTAAAGTTAATTTGTTATGGTAACAATCATAGTTTTACAAATGATGAATTTAAATTTCTACTTGTAATTAATTTAATTGATCAGTAATCACTTTAAAATCAGCCAGTTTGACTCCCAGTGTTGCTCTAGAAAGAACTGGATCTTTTGGAACCACAATCTAAAAATTGGACTCAGATCTGTTTGTAAAAATCTGTTTTGACTTTTAATGCTTCAATGTTTGACTGAAACAGAATTTAATTATTTATCAGTCTTCTGATTAAAAAAGATTCTTGTTCTTTTTCCACCAGAATTTCAAACGGCTGATTCTGATTTTATAGATAAACCTCCAACTTTAATCTTCAATATTTACAGATTTTCTTTATTTACCAAAACATCCAAAAATTATTCTTAATCTGTTGAAAAATAAATATATTTATTGCAGATGCACAATAAATATCAACCAATATTAACATATGTATATTTCTGTCTTCTTGTATTTTCTGCTTTTGTCAGACGTTTAGGAAATATTTAAAATCAATAAATATCGGTATTGGCCCAGATTTTTCTTTCGGTGGATCTCTGATTTTTATATATATATATATATATATATATATATATATATCTATAAAGTCAGATTGATCACTTAAATCCTGATTTTACTGCTGTTGAACAAGAAAAATAACAGAAACAGAGCTGTGGTTTCATGTTCTGATCCGTTACAGCAGGAATAGCTGGTGTTCTCTTATTGTGAAGGAGCCCCGGTGCTTTTATTCTGATGGTGTCTCTTCCTGTCTCTGCAGATGCTGTATCCGTCTCGGGTGTGAAGACGATCCATCATGTTTGTACAGAAATGATAAAAACGGATCAATAAACTGATCAGCACCAAACTGCTGTGTGTTTTTGTTCTTTTGTCGGTTCCACATCACGACTTCTAGTAACTGCTCAGTATTTTCTGTTACAGTCTTACTCAATATGTTATTAATTTTTTATATGTTTTACCACTTTAAGAACTTTGTGTGAACGTTGAATCCCTGAATTCAATACAATAATGGCTGTTTCTTATATATTCTCACGTAGAAAATATTAACGCTAAATACTGACACCTTTTAGGTTTTCAAACATCAATACATGATTTCATTGTTGGGATGAATCTGAATCGTTATGGAATATTATGTCTGTAGAGATTTAAAATGAATTTCCACCAAAAAACACATTTTGAGATTAATAGATATTTTACAAACAAGGAAATTTCTGAGTTTGAAAATTTGCTCGAGAAAAAACTTAATTTTAAGAAAATAATTTGGATAATTCTCCAAATTTCTGACTTTTATAGCAAATTTTTGTCTTTTCAAACAGAAACCTTCCTAGAATTTTTTTCCAACAACTTCGCAAGCTTTAAGTTGATTTTTAATTTTTTTTTCGTTTCCTAGAATAAATTATTTTTTTGTTGGCTTTTTTCATAAAATGTTTGAGACTAATCTAAAACAAAAATTCTTTCAAATCTTTTAACTTTCAGGCTCTGAAATTTCTGCGTTTTTCCTAGGAATTTTCAGAGATTTATTGGCGGAAATTTCCTACTTTTCCGTCTAAAATTCTCCTAAAACTCGTAGAAATAAAGCAGTTTGTTTCCCGGCTGGAGACAGCAGGGGGCGCCATTGCGTTATTTATACTAGATCCTTCAGGAAGAAGGATTTATTTCAACGTTTCTGTCCAAACATCGAAGAAGAAGAGGCTCTCTAATTCTTCTCCACCTTAAATCCTCTCTGGTCCACCCTAATAAAAGTCTAATTGATATAATTTTCCTTAACTTCCGGTTGTGACGCATCTTTTGCGTCGTAACTCCATTTCCCATGATGCCCCGCCCCGCCTGCGCTGAGCCGCAGCATCACTTGAGCGAAGCTGCAGGAGGACAGAGAGCCGCGCGGACACGGACACGCGCGCACCCACGGACAGGTGAGAACCCGCGCAGGTGAGGGCGGTCGGGTGTTTGATCTCTGGTGGGGTTCGAGCGCGCGAACGAACGGCTCCGGTCATCAACGCAGCATCTCAGGCTTTTATTTTGAAGGAGTCCTCCGTAGTACTCTGTAGTATCCGTACACAGTGTTCCATCTGCTGTACTGCACTACCTGACGCTCACCTGGAGGTTCACCTGAAGCAGAATTCTGACCCCTCCACAGTGATGTTAATGTGTTTCTGTTGTGTTCTATGAAGTTCTATTGTAATATTCAGATGTTTTTCTTTGTTTATTTGCACGTTTTCCAGTATTTTCTCCTGTTGTTGAGCGTGCCGGGGTCAGAGGTCACGCCTCCATGTGGTCTGATAGACGATGAAACAACATGACTTTGGAAGGAGCGAGTCGGGTCTACCGCAGAACTCCTGCGACGCTCCGCCGAGGTCAGAGGTCAGCCAGAACCAGGTGAGAACAGATCACAGCAGACCGTCCAATCAGAGCAGAGGACAGATTTAGACCTGTTGAATGCCTTAAAAGATTCAAATTTAAGGAATATTCCTCAGAAAGTTCACCAGAAACATAGATTCATCCCTTTAACATGAGCAGAAAGATGCTCAATCAAAGATGTTGATAAGTTTTTCAAAATAAAAGCCTGAGATGAGGAGTCTGCGGACAGGAGCCCAGAACAAAGCTGAAGTCTGTTTATATAAGAAGCCCCGCCCACACCGTCACACTGAGCGCAGAGCGGCGAGCTGATTGGCTGGGGCGGAGAAGCTACGAGGCTCTGGATTGGCTGCTTCAGAGCGTGACAGCGTCACGGGGCAGGAACGTGAGCTCTGCACGTGCTCAGTCCAATTTACTTCCTCTGAGCATGCGCAGATCATCCCTCAGCCTAACGTGACGCTCCTCCTGTTTGTGTTGGGACCATCAGAACCAGAACCTGGTCCGGTCCGCTTTTCTTGTCTTTATCAGGACCGTTACCTGTATAAACACACTCGGATCCAGAACCAGAACCAGTCTGGTTTTTCTATCTTTATGAGTACCGTAATCAGCTTAAACACACTCAGAACCAGAACCAGGTCCGGTTTTGATGATAAAGCACACAAATGAGCATGTCTTTGGTTGACCTGCTGCTCAGGTGTGTGTGTGTGTGTGTGTGTGTGTGTGTGTGTGTGTGTGTGTGTGTGTGTTTCCAGATTGTCCTCCTCGGTTTGTCTGAGGACCGACCAGCTGGTTGCCATGACGACGAGTTGGCAAAGGGCGGAGCCACAGAGCAGAAGGCTGACAGGTGAGGAGCTACAGGATGTCCAACCCCAGCAAAAACAATTCTAACTATTCAGCAACTTTTCAGGCAATTTTAGCAGCTTTTTTCCCCCCCAAGCAGCAATTACTGACAAATCTAGTAACTTTTTTTTTCTTCAAAACAATGACTTGCGACCAGTGTTGTCAGTAACGCGTTACAAAGTAACGCGTTACTGACGTCGGAGCACTTTTTTCAGTAACGAGTAATCTAACGCGTTGCTATTTCAAATCCAGTAATCAGATTA